>BQNB010015879.1:57189-72513 GCA_026074375.1 Tanacetum coccineum
CTAAGAGTCGAAAATGAAACCGTCATCTTCAACATTGGGAAATCTATGAGATCCTAATATTCCCGTGACGACTATTTGTACTGTGTCGATCACACTGCGAAACTTGTCCGAGAACAATGGGTGGACACAGTTGACCACGACGTAAAATAGGTCAAAGCGAAAGAAGAACAAGACCCGAAAGAAATCTGGGCGGTTTCATTTTACCCCAAGTAAGAACCAATCGAACCACTGGAATGGAAAGCTCTAGAAAATCAGTTAAAACCCTCATTGACTGAACCACCAAAATTAGAACTAAAAGAGCTGCCAGAGTACCTCGAGTATGCCTTCCTACAAGGGGATGACCAACTTCCTGTAATTATCTCTTCTGCATTATATTTCCTCAAAAAGACTAAGCTTATCGAGGTTCTAAAAAATCATAAGGGAGCTATCGCCTAAAGCATTGCGGATATTAAGGGGACCGACTAATCTTTCTGTACACATAAAATCCTCATGGAGGATGAGTTCAAACCATCCTTCTAACCTCAAAGACGAGTGAACCCAAACATCAAGGAAGTGGTAAAGAAGGAGGTCATAAAACTATTAGATGCCAGATTGATCTACCTGATTTATGGCAGCCCTTATTCTTTTTTGAATGGTTTCTCAGGGTATTTCCAAATCCCTATCGCCCTAGAAGATCAATAAAATACTACATTCACTTGTCCGTATGACACTTTTACATACAGAGGAATGCCATTCGGATTATGTAACGCTCCAGCAACATTTCGGCGCTGTATGATGACCAATTTTCATGAATTGACTGAAGACAGCATGGAGGTTTTTATGGACAATTTTTCTATTTTTGAAAGCTCTTTTGATCATTGCCTTGAAAACCTAAAAAGATTCTCAAGAGATGCAAGGAGACCAACCTTGTATTGAATTGGGAAAAATGTCATTTAATGGTAAAAGAAGGAATAGTCCTTGGCCATAAGGTTTCTAGGTCAGGAATTGAAGTGGACAAGGCAAAAATCGAATCAATTTCTAAGTTACCATACCCCACGAATGTAAAAGCATTCGAAGTTTCTTAGGGCATGCAGGTTTCTACATAAGATTCATAAAAGACTTCTCAAAACACCAGCTCATCGTAAAAGATGCCCCCTTCAATTTGTCTAAGGAATGCATTCAAGGTTTTGACAAGCTAAAGCAAGAGCTAACACATGCCCCCATCATGATTAAACCATATTGGTCATTGCTATTTGAAATCATTTGTGACGCCACTGACTACGCTGTCAGGGAGGTATTGGGGCAAATAAGGGATAAGCATTTTCAGCCTATCCATTATGCTAGTAAAAGGATGAACAAGGCACAGGAAAGCTACACAACAACAGAAAAAGAACTTTTGGCTGTTGTCTTTGCGTTTGATAAATTCCGTCAATATTTAGTTTAATTCAAAACTATCGTTTTCACAGATCATTCCGCCTTGATGTATCTCTTTGCAAAATAAGATGCAAAACCGCGATTGATAAGATAGATCTTGCTACTTCAGGAATTTGATATCGAAATTCGTGATAAAAAGGGCGCCGACAACCTCACAGCCGACCACCTCTCCCGACTTGAGAATCCAGATCTTGGAAAACTAACCAGGGCGGAAATTTGAGACTTATTTCCAAAAGAACAACTAACGATAATCTCTGATAAAAGTGACGAACCTTGGTACGCAGACTATGCTAATTACCTGGCAAGTCGAGTACTACCTTTTCGGTCTGCCCGTTAGGAGAAACAAAAGTTCTTTAGCGATCTAAGGCACTTTTTATGGGATGGACCCTTTCTATTTAAACAATGCGCGGTCCAAATCATACGAAGATGTGTCTCCAAGAACGAGGCTACCCAGATTCTTCGACAATGTCATAGTGGTCCTTCAGGAAGACATCATGGGATCGCCACGACTGCAAGAAAAGTTTTTAAGGCCAGATTCTACTGGCCTAATATTTTTCGGGATTCACGAAAACTAATCTAATCTTGTGACGCATGTCAACGAGCCGACAACATTTCTGCAAGAGATGAAACACCACAAAAATACATCCAGGTCTGTGAAATGTTTGACGTTTGGGGAATTAATTTTATAGGACCGTTCCCTTCGTCAAACGAAAACAAGTACATCCAGGTAGCTATCGATTATGTGTCCAAATAGGTGGAAGCTCAGGATTTCCCTACGAGCGATGCTCAAAACGTGGTGAATTTCCTTAAAAGGTTGTTAACACGTTTTGGTATACCAAAAGCATTGATAAGTGACAGGGGTACCCATTTATGTAATTACCAGATGGAACGTGCAATGAAGAGGTACGGAGTAGTTCATAGGTTCTTCACCGCGTATCATCCGCAAACAAACGGTCAGGTTGAAAACACCAATCGAGCAATCAAACGAATTCTAGAGAAAACCATCGAAAACAATAGGAAAGAATGGTCTCATAAACTAGACGATGCACTTTGGGACTTCCGTACCGCGTTTAAAACCCCCTTAGGTTCAACTCCGTTTAGGATAGTCTATGGTAAAGCATGCCATCTCCCTGTTGAACTTGAACATTAGGCCTAGTGGGCCCTTAAAACTTGTAACATGGATTTAACAAAAGCGGGCACAAACAGGTTTCTACAGATTAACGAATTAGAGGAGTTAAGAATCGATGCCTATGAATCCTCTATCTCTTATAAAGAAAGGACAAAGAAATGGCACGATAAAAGGATTAAGACCCCAACCAAGTATGAAAAAGGGGATAAGGTGCTTCATTGTAATTATCGTCTAAGGTTATTCCCGAGTAAGTTAAAAGTATGATGGTATGGGCCATTCATTGTTAGTATAGATATGAAAGGTGATTGAGCTATGCGATGAGGAAGGAAATGAGTTCATTGTAAAAAAAGCAACGTGTAAAATCATATCAAAAAGACATATCAGACTTTGATGCAGATGATGATTGATAACGCTCAAATTGAGTAAGTTTTTAGTAGCATTATTCGTACCTTTGTATATGTTATTTGGCTATTTATATATGGTTTTGTTACTTAATTGTATCAAAGTGTGTTTGCAAGTTTATTTGTAGCCAAGTACAGAAAAGAACGAAGAAATCAAATTTTATACGAGTATGAAGAATCCTGAATCAAGAGTAAAGATCAGAAGCATTTCAAGAGTACAAGAGCCAATCATTCGAGCTTCCAAGTCCCAAGGATGAGCCTAAATAAAGATTTATTGAAGTATAAAGACCCATAACCAAGCACGATTCAAAAAGAGAGATTAAACGCAAAATCAAGCAACATACACATGGGGACGAAGCCCTAGCCGACCGGCTAAGACAACGATCCAGGTGGCTCATTTGCGTCTGCTGCACTACTTTTATCTTGAAGCTCCATGAACGATCAAGAAGGATCTAGACTCTATTCCCTGGTATTTTACAACCCTTTGGCCCCAAGAAAACATTAAATACCCCAAGGGCTTGGCACTAGTATTAATAGGACCCTTGGCCATTGTTTTTCATCATCCACTCCTCATTCTCTCTTCTAAACATCATCCCAACTTCTCCTCCACCCTTGAAGATGAATTTCCACCATTATATGTCTCCCAAAAGACCACACAACCTCTGCCAAATTCAGAGGAAGCCTCAAACACATCAAAGAAGGGGTTACAGATCATTTTCTGGGTTGGTACGAAGCGTATAGTCGATTGGAGGCTTAAGGGTTGCTCTAAATCCTTCCATTACCTATTGTAATCATACTTGGGTAATTTACTTTTATATTTTCAGAATGTTTATAATTGAGATGATTGTTGAACCTTTGTGTTTGGTTGAATTAATTATGGAGTAATTCTCTTTTACTTGTTTGGAATGATGTAAACATGGAAATGGAGTGTTTGGTATTTTGCAATATTGATTTATGGTTTTTCTTATGAGTTTGGTTGGATTGATATGTGTCTAATTAGTTTGTTGGTAAAGTATAATCGGATCTATAGGTCGAAAGGACTCTTATGAACAAATTGGTAAAATCATCTTTCTAACAAATGGCTTGTAATGAATCGGTTTATAATAACGATCATAGGTCGAAAGGCTTCATTAATCTAAACCATGTTATATGCAATTTCATGATACTACCCGTTGACTTGGAATTGTATGCTTTTGATTTGTTTGCTTTTGCTTAAGTATCTACCTGATATTCCAACACTCCATTGATATGAATACTAGTTCCAAACAAGTGTTTTAATCATTGATTGCCAGTTTGCTTATTTGATTCTTGTTATATGTTTTATGGTATTGTGGAACGTGACAACCATTATACCACCATCTTATTGCTTATTGATACATAGATTCTTTACAACCAAAAATACCCAAATCCTAGTTAACGGCCTCGGCTTACCACACCAAGCTAGCTACATACGAAAGGGTCATACTGGTTTGTGTGTTCTTTGCTTATTTGGTAATTCGTGTTATAAATTTAAAACTAGTAGCCGCGAGACACATTAAGTTTTTGGCGTCGATGTCAAGGATTTGTTTGTGTTTTTCTGTGTTTTGAATCTTTGTATTTAGTTTTATATCATTCGTGCCTAATTTGGCTTGCAAAAAAATCACCCAAACCTCATCAGACAGTCCAAACGGAGATGATGCTGCTGCAAGATTTGGTGTGTTTATGTACAACAATGTAACATCCCCAAAATGGGTCGCAACGGAAATATGTTCGGGAGTGTTACTTCAAGTTAAAATTTCACAAAGTATGAGAGAACGACTTCTAAATAAGTCGTTTGAAAAATAATCTCGTTGATTTAATTGAAATTGAACTTGTTATAACATTAGTCCTAAAGTTGCATCAAATTAAAAGACTGAAAATAATACAACGAGATTTGATTGATTGAATGTATGAAGAAATTCCTGAATGTAATCTTGTAAAATTTGGACTTCAATGCATATAAGTTGCTTCAAGCACCTTATTTACCTGAGAAATACATGCTAAAAAGTGTCAACATAAAGTTGGTTAGTTCATAGATTTATGTAAATGTCAATGTGGGACCAAAAGAGTATAGTGTCTACTGCTTTACCACAGTATCATAAAAAGTGTTTAACGACTAGTGACGTTCAATAAAAATATTGTGAACCACAAGATTTAAAATGTATGACTATAGTAACACATACAAAATCACAAAATCTAATTACGACTGCACTAAGCTCATGACATTGACACTCAACAATGTATGTCAATCAATTTAAAACAAATAATGTAATTGTGCCCAATGTAGATGTCAACCCGTAACATCTAAATTCCCATATGGTATACGTCTGTTGGCCTTGTAGAAACCAATCCTGGACGGGGATGTCAATCCTAAATAGATCTATTTATAACACGCGTGCTTACACCGAGTAATTAATAGTTCATGATAGTAGGCTTTGTGGGTTATCGCTACTTAGGCACGCTATGTAATTATTGTAAACATTGAAAAATATTGTACTTGTGTCCTTTTATAAAATAAGCAATGTATCTCACCTCGAGATTTGTAGAATTGTATGAAAACGAGTATGTAAATAAGTATGTAAACGAGTTTGGAATCAATCATGTAAACAAGTTTGTAAACGAGTATGTAAATGAGTTTGTAAGTAAGCTATGAGAATAAGTATGTAAACGAGTGTGTAAATACGCATGTATTCTCCCCCAAAAGAGTTAAAAAGAAGTAAAATATGAGTCATGAAACTCACCTCTTGTAATGGAATGAATGTATGAAAAATCAACAATGAATGTCGGCATAAATAGTCAGGATGCAACCTAATTAAATATAGGTCGTATAAGAAATATGTACTCGAAAATAAATACAACAGTGTATTTTAATATGTTAGATCACCTTGAGTGAGTAATGCCAAGTGTATCACAAATAACGCGCCACGCGAATTGATCAAATGCAACCTAATTAAATTAAGGTCGTATAAGTACCGAGTACTTAATCTAACAACATTGAATATAATCTAATAGTTGTTACATCGTACTATCGTTCGGGCTATCATAATTAAAGAGGTCATGACATGACGTTCGAGGAGTTAGGACACTTTAAATCGTAAATCCAACAACTCGTCGAAACGCCATCCGAAGAGGCCTCATTATGAAACTCCCTAGTAATATAGTACTTTGATAACCACATAATATTCTATATAGCTCAATCACCAACTAATGGTTTTGGTAAAATTGTGTTTAATAAGTTAAAACGTTTATAATTACCGTTTAGTAAAACTGGCGTAACTGCGCGTTTTTAAGCCCGATTCTCGCGTTTCTTATGTCCATCTTTTCGTATTAAGACGGGTTATCGATATTTGACATTTTTATAAATTTTATCCCCTGATGAACAGTAACTTTTACTGTTCATGACAGACATGATTTTTATAAAATTCGTATTTGTCGTCGTAAAACCCGTAAATGTCGTATTTTATTCGTTATAGCTCCGTTTTTAATGATTCTTTCGAGGACGTTCTCGTATTTGAAAGTTCTATATATTTATGAGGTTTACAAAAATATAACTTTCTGTCATGAATAGTAACTTTTATAAAAATAGTTTTATAAAAGTATTAATTGTCGTAAACTCGCGAAATTCATAACTCGTTCGTTATTAATTGAAAAATTACGATTCTTATCATTTTGGAATCCTAAAAATATGTATTATTTATTAAAAATACTAACCCTTGCTGTTTGAAATTTTTATAAAAATGTTTTTATAAAAATTTATTTACGACTTCGTTTATTAACGTATAACTTGTTTTTAACGTAACTTTTTCGTTATTAATCCGTTTAACAAGTTTCTTACTTTTTCGGAATCGTCGTGAAATGTATTATCTTATAAAAATATAAAATGAGTATGTAAAAATTCGAATTTGGGACAGAATGTTTATGCTTGTTTGTTAAGTCCATTTTTGATCTTTTCTTTATACTTTACCACTTTTGTATTTTACCACAAGTCTCATATATCTTGTATATTATATATCATCCTTATATTATCACTTACTTGTCCATAATAGTCCTTATGTGTCCAAGTTACCAAGGTTAACTAATCCATGATAATACTTAAAATTATAACTTTACTTAAGAAATCTCTAATTTACTAGTTTTGCAAATAATCATTTTCATACATAACCAAATGTGTACAAGTGTATTTCTTTCCATATGACCTTATTTTAGTGTTCTATTAACATGATTAAAAGTCCATATTCAATATTAACATGTCTTTTGTATTACTTTCTCTTGAAACATATTATGAAGTATTATAAACCCTAATTTACCCATAATCATGTTTACACCAAAACAATATGATACAACATTTTCTCATCCTTTTTAACATAATGTAAGTAATAACACCACATGTATATAAGTGTGTAAAATGATCATTTCAAGTATATACTTCATTTTCATGAATAAAACCTAAATGGTGATTTAAGCTAAATAGAAATATCATATGCATAATAATGAAAGTTATAGCAACATAAAGAGTTTAAATGGACCTTAAGAAGAATGATGATGATGATGTACAAGTACTAAACCCTTGTTTAGCCACAAAAACCAAGCTTGCACTTAATAAACCCTAGCTTTCCTTCACTAAACCCTAGCTTCCTTTTTCTTGATTATTACTTGAATATGGTTAACCAATGCTTGCAAATGCCTTAGTACATCTTAGAATATGTGTATATAGAAGTGTATGGATTGTAGAAAAATTTGTATGGGTTTGGTTGGGAGGTGGTATTGAGCCGTGAGCTCTATAAGGCAAAAAGAGAGTGTTTTGTGAATTTTATCTAAGTGTAAAGTGTGTAGGAGTTACTTGCTAGCTATGTGTATGTATATAAGATGTATAATTGGTCAAGGGAACATAAAGCAAGTCCTAGGGATGGCCAAGGTCTTATTCTTTGGTCAAGGCATGGTAGGGATGGTGTATGTCCTCAAATAGTTGAGAACATCCCATGAAAACATGGAAATGTGTTCTCAACTTGCATTTCTTGTTCTTTTCTCTTTGAATCCGGTTTTAGATACATATGTATGATAATATTGAGTAAATTTTGGGTATTGGGTATAAACGTGGGTATTTGTTGAAGCGTAGAAAAGTTTTTGCGGTTCCGGGAGTGCCTAAACGCAATTTATCGCGAAACGTATACACTTTACGTATCCGATAAAAATAAAATGAACAAAGTTAATAATTATCCTCAAAATAATTATATAACCCTTGCTTGATGTAAACATTTAATTGTTTGATGCCCGTTTACATTGAACGCTAATTTTTTGGCGTACGCGATTTAACTTAACGTTTACAATTTTAAGCAAACCCGTACAATTCAAAAAGGTACTTTGTGAATTTATTGATGTCGTCAATGACTTGAAAACACAGGGTGTTATATATTTTCTCCCACAGAATTTTCAAGACATATTTTAATCACAAGGTATTTCAAAAACTAAGTGTTTATTATTTAAAATAAGGGGAGAAAATGTAATTAAAATATGATCTATTCGACTCAATGTGCTGAAGAAAAGGTTTTATGGTTCGATCTTATACCCAACAACATCTTAATTTCACGACGATTCTGAAGTCATAAGGTGGTTAGGTTAGGAATCAATCCTATGATCCAACCAGAACCGGAGGATCTACCCAAGGATAATCCAAAGTTAGAAATAGCAGTCCTTAGGTATGATTAGAGATGAATGTATATGGGAATAATGCTGACTAAGATTGAGCTAACACTGGAACAATCACAACAAGGTGTTAGTAATGACGTCTTGGTAAGCATTGAAGGCGTTGAAGAATGAAAAAGAAATGTATGGATAAAGGGTCTAAAGAAAGAAGCCCTCCACACAACTTAAGGCAGAAACCGGGTCAATACATATGCTGTCAGAATCACAAGTTGATTGCTGACATTGAAAACGACATCATGGACCCAGTGATGCAATGCACAACCCTTCCCAGCCATTCGGGTTTCTCTCAATAGAAACTTGTCTCATTTGTCATGGAGATACACACGTTATCTATTGACATCTCATTCCGAGATCGTTGATATTGAATAGGTGGCAATATGCTCCAGCCTCCGAGTACTAAAACCAAAATGCACTAATCGAGTCTAGAGCCAAGAGATCAATAAAAATCTTGTTAGGACACATTCCATTTCAAACACTTGTTGAACATCATCAAGTTCACAAGCTGTTAACAAGAGTCCTACGCAATATCATTGTGATATTTGCCAGAACATCCGAGTGATACTATAAGTATTCACAATGAAGATGGAAATCCTGCTTGAGCCAGCATCAAACAAGCTCTTGGTAGGTGACTTGCGAGATTCTATATGAATCAAACTTGTGACAACTGGATATCGATTTGGTCCAGTAAATGAATTGACGGTTGATGAATTTTGATAAAAACATGACACTCTCGATGTGTTACAAAAACTCTTTAACGAGTGACACGTCGATTGATTTTCAAATCAATTTTCTCGTTTATCACTAACGTAAACCTGCAGGTCAAACGGTGGTAACGGCAACCTCAATCCCATTCAAATGCTCAATCTACGAAGACATACTATCTAGAAAGCTCAAGATTTAAAGACAAAGACTTCCGCTAACTCTGATTTCTAACATAAGTGGCTATGTCGGCTTTAATGTTGGGCCACCATATGAACTATCTGTCATGCTTGAGACATCTTGTCGGAACCCGGATTGCATTGCGTATTTTGATTATGATTCGAGCATGATTACAGTTCCGCAAATCGCCATAACAAAGGTAACCAACTCTGCACATTTAGGCACAAGTTCCATTCGCACGTGTTCCAACATTTGTCTCTAATAGCTTCTGGAAATTTGCATTTTCCCAACCAACATCCACCAACGTCTTCACACTAATGTTTCTCGGGGTTTTTCGCGCTTCGGTCTGAGCATTTAGATTGTTTTGGGAAGATCCAAACTAATAGTCATACCAAGGCCGAACTCTTAGTGTTGGTTTTCTTCGTTCTTTCCTACCCCCCCCTTAAAGCGTCCAGCAAGACATTTGCTTTCCCCGGGTGATACTATATCGCAAATCGTAATCACTTACAACTCTAACCATCGTCGTTGCCTCTGTTCAACTCTTTTTGATCCTAAATGTGTTGCAAACTCCTGTGATCGGTGAATACTGTACACTTAGTATCCATATAAATAATGTCCTCCAATCTTGAGAGCGATCACCACTGCACCGAGTACTAAATCATGAGTCAGTGTAGTTTTTCTCATGAATCTCAACTGTCGGATGCATAAGAAATCCCTTTTTCCTTATCATCACACAAGCGCCCAACCCTTCTTCGAAGCGTCGCAGTATCGATTGAAATCTTCGCTTCCTTCGGGTAATGCAGGGATTGGTGCACTGCACAACTTTGCTTCAGACAGCTGAAAAGCTGCTTCTTGTTTATATCGCCCCATCAAACTTAACCTTCTTCTGGGGAGCTTGGTCAAGGATGGCGATCTTAGAACACCCTTCGAATACATCTTCGATATATCCACAAGACCTAAGAATTGACGAATCTCCGTTGGTGACTTAGGAATGTCCCATCCTTAATGATTCAATCTTGTGCTGGATCCACCATGAATTCCTTTACTATCGAATTCACGTGACCTAAGAACTGTACCGTAGGAATCCAAAATTCACATTTGGAAAATTTTGCATACAACTCCTCTTTCTTTAACAACTCCAATACTATCTTCAGATGTTTTTCATGCTCTTTCTTGTTCTTGGAATAGATCAAAATATCATCAATAAAGACAATCACAAATTTATCCAGATATGGTTTGCAAACACCGATTCATAAGGTCCATGAATACGGCAGGTGCGTTTGTCAAAACAAACGGCATAGACTTGATAATTCGTAATTGCAGTAACAGTTCGAAGGCACTCTTCGAAATGTCTTCTTCTCGAACCCCTCACTTGGATTAATACTACCTTAAGTCAATCTCGAGTAGACACTGATCCTAGGAGTTGATCAAATAGGTCCATCAATTCTTGGAAGCGGATAAAAGGTTCTTCACCGTAATTATTCCAGTTCCCGGGTAATCAATGCACATCCGGAATGACCCGTCCGTCTCTTGACAACAAGACCGGAGCTCCCCAAGGGCGAGGAACTGGCCTATAAAGCCTTTGTCGATAGCACCTCAGTGCTCAGAATAACTTCCTTCATTTCGGAAGGCCCAATCGATAAGGTGCCCGTGCTACTGGTGCGCACCAGGTACACAAATTTAATTGAAACTGCCACTTGGTCGAGTCGGAGGAATACCCGCAAGTCTTCAGAAAATATTTCATGAAAGACTTCTGAACTATGGGATACGTCCTCAAGTCGCTTCTTCTCCGACTTGTCTTCAACCTCTTTTGTAGTAACATGTGCCAGAAAGATAGGAAACCCTTTTTCCATGTACTTCTGTGTTTTAGTGCATGAAATGATGTTATTCGTGTCACATTACCCTGGTACTTCCATCCCGTGTATGATCAAGGTTTTATTTTTCCAGGGGATGCGAATAATCTTCTCGGCACACGCAATGACTGCTTGGTGCTTCGCCAACCAATCCATACCGATTACAACATCAAAACTACCAAGTTCTACCGGCATTAAGTTTATATTGAATTGGTGGTTTAGGAAGTTTAATGTGCAACCCTAAGTTATAGTGTTTAACCCGATATCCTCCCGTCGGCAGTTCGACAATCATAATAGTGGTCTAGGGTGGATGGTGTGATGTCAATTTGGGAGCTAAATGTAGTAGACACAAAACTTCGATCGGCACCCGTATCAAACAAGATATAAGCATAGCGGTTGTTTAGAAGAAACGTACCCGCAACGACGTTGTCTGGGTTTGCCCCCGCATTTCCAACTACATACACCTTTGCAGGACCGTTGACATTTCAGCTTGATTACCATGTTGCCTTTGTTGTCTTTCACCTTGGACCTTCTTCTGAAGTGTCCCTGAGCTCCACACTCAAAACAAGTAGGTTTTTGACCCGATCCGGTGCCCTTCTGGTTGTTATTGTTGTTGACATTTCCCGTACCCCTACAGTCACGGGCGATGTGACCGTACTTGTTGCATTTATAGCACTTTGGAGCACACGGACCATCATGGTGGTAATTGCATTTTGGGCATAGGGGTCTAGATCCCCCATATGGTTTCTTATCACCCGACCCAGCAGTGTATGCCCTGCCGGTGTTTTGTCTCTTGTTTTGTTGTTGTTGTTGGTTCTGGTTGTTTCTGGAAGTGTTTTCTAACTTCCTCTTGTTTTCAGCTTGTCTCTCTGCAATGGTACTGACTCTCTTGTCCATCAATTCTGTGGCCATTTCGATAGCCTCCTGCATGGTCTTTGGCTTTGAAGCCACAATGTTTCCATGGATCATGTCGGGTAATCCACCGACATATCTTTCAATTTTATCTGCCTCCTCAGGGAACATTCTAACACACAGTAGTGCTAGCTCTTGAAAACGTTGGTTGTATTTGACCACATCAGTACCTATCACCTTCAAGTTCCACAATTCAGCCTCTAGCTTCTTCATTTCATTTCGTGGACAATACTTATCGGTCATCTTCTTCTTCAGATCCACCCAAGTCATCGAATATGCAACATCATGAGTAACAGTCATAACATGGGTATTCCACCATGTTAGAGCACCTGCTAACAGAGTACAGGTAGCAAATTTGATCTGGTTTTCCGCCGAGCAGTTGCTTATTCGAAAGACAGTCTCCATTCTTTCAAACCATTGGGTTAACTCAACCACTCCCTCGGTGCCCTTGAAGTACAGAGGTTTGCACTTCATGAAATCCTGGTAAGTGCACTCGCGAGCAACGCGTTCAGATCCCCTGACACCCGTTCCCGAAGAATGGCTATCAGTGCCATTCCTAGTTGCGTCACGTGCGGCCAGAGCGGCACTGACTCCTTGATTAATCATAGCTTGGAGTTGGGCATTAGTGACATTAGTGGTTGTGGTTGCTGTTGGGGCTGGTGTTGTCGTGGCCCGTGTTGACCTCGTGGCTCTTTTTGGTGCCATTTTCTTCAATCACAAGAAAATACAATAACCGTTAGATTTCATAAAATCATAACCACGACATGACATATCCATGATAACTAAAGTGAGATCGCATCACACAGTGAAATGTACAACTGAATTGTAATTAACAATGATATAACCAAATCGACATTCATTCATCACAAATTCGATTTTAAACATGACATAATACCATCATTCCATATATAACTGGAAAACATACATGATTGGTTTGGATACAAAATGATCATATGTTTAGGTTACAAAATAAACATAACAACCTAAAGCCTTACTAGCCGGGATTAAACCCAACCGTTAATATTTAGTAGGCTATCTACAAAAACGGACGAGTAATAACAAAGTCTAATCTAAGACTGTACCAGGCCTCCTCTGGCAGCTTCCGGCGCGTTGCAGGGGACCCCAGCGGGTCCCTGCTGTCCCTGTAAGGCTGTAACCTGCCCCTGTAATGTCATCACCTATCCTGTAAGGCTGTCACCTGTCCCTGCAGGGTGATGACCAGTCCCTAAAGTGGGATCATCTCTCTCTGTAATGTCTGCATAACAGTCAAGGTCTGAATAATCTGTTGCTGTCGAGTGCAATCTGCAGCTCTCAACTCTCTCATCTCCTCACGTCTCCTGCGGTCTGTCTCTAGCAAATCTGACATCGCTCTCTGTCTCCTCTCCTACGATCGGCCGATTGTAACTCTGTGATCTCCTCCATCTGTGCATAGACTGTGGTCCGTAGAGATATAACCCCTCCATGAGCAAGATCGCTCGAATCCATGGCTCGTCTCCAAGCCTCTCTGGACATGCCAGCCTCGGTCTCCATGAGCTGACGTGTAAGCGCATGAGTACGTCTATCCCGAAACAACATTATTGGACCCGGATACGGCCGGCCAAATAACGTCTCTGCCCCTGCTCCACATCCAACCTCGATAAATCTCATCTTACTCGTCTAACCAACGACTCAAACTCCCTCATGTGTGCACCCAACTCTGTATCGGTGCTAACCGGAGCTCCCTGTAAAGTCTCAACGATCTCATCCCATGAATCTGTAATCCCATATCCAACGTACCTCTCAGGGTCACGTCTAACCTGCCTATCCATACGGCATAAATCCGTAATCAGCCCTAAAACCTCCAGCTGTTCTAGCAGCAAACAGTCGGCTGAGCTCTCACCTACCTCATAACCCTGGACCAAGTGCAAAGTACCTAATCCCCTCCGAGGTGGTAGGTTAACCTCGGGTCTACCCTCTCTATGACTGTCAGTGGGTAATGATAGTGGTGGGAATGAAGTAGGAGCTGATGTAGGCAATGGTGGTGGTGCATCCGGTCTAGTGGGGGAGAGTATGAAAGGTAGTGGTAATGGTGGTGAATCTGAAGTAGCTGCAGCCTCAGCTCTCATCCGAATCGCAGCAGCTCGATAGCCCAATGATCGAATAGGACTAGGAGGTGGTTCTGTCAATACAGGTGGTGGTGGTGATACTGGTAAAGAATCTGGTGGTGGTGATGAAGAACCATGGAGATACAGGTGATGCTGGTGGGGAAGATATAGCAAGTAATCTAGCAACCTCAGAGTCGGACCATGCTGGTACAGGTAATGGCTCTGGAATGGAAATCCTAGCTGTCATGCGGTATGCAGGGTGAGGTGGTGGTGTGGCCGCAGACTCATCGGTCTCAAATGGCTCAGTCTCCTCCGCAGACGGGGCAGTAGCTGGTAAAGCAACAACTACTGGGTAGGCAGGAGCTGAGTGCTCCTCCTCCGCCTCCTCGTCATCCATCTCATCATCCTCATCCTCCTCATCGATATCCATATCAGCATCCTCATCCTCCTCAATGTCCATCTCATCGTCTCCGTCATCTCCTCCGTCAGCAGAATAGTCAATAGGATCCTCCTCAGGGTCCTCATCGTCATCCTCCTCCGGATCTGCCTCAGGATCAGACTCCGGAACATCATCAGGTGAGTGTGCCATAGGTGAGGCGTCCTCAGCATATGGCTGGTCCCCCGCAACGATCTCGTCATCAGCAAGCTCTGGACCTGGAACATAGTCAGGTGAGGGTGGTGCCTGCTCAGGCTCCTCTGGGCCAGGTACATAATCGGGAGAGGGTGGTGCCTGAAAAGCGGCCTCTGCGTACGGGTCCTCTAACATGTAAGGTGGCTCGAGTAACTCATGATCATCGGCTCGTGGTGAACCTATATCGGATAGGTCCTCATATGGACTGGATACTGCCGTATATGTAATCCCCGATTCCTCAGAATCTGACATGACTAAATCTGAAAATCCAAAGATAGCTTATATTAGTATTCCATATAAG
>BQNB010015880.1:0-18871 GCA_026074375.1 Tanacetum coccineum
GACTTCACATCACCAATCACATTTTTAATTGGGTGATCTTTATGGATTCTTGTATTGGGAGTGGTTGGAACTATATAGGAATTAGTGATTGGTATGAGTGTAATTACACATACCTTTTACCTTTAAAATCGACCCTAAATGACCAAAAACAGACAAAAACTGCCAAATATATGTTTGTTTTACATTTATATTGTGCAGGAAATGGATATCACACAAAAGGACGAAAAACAAAGCCAAAAATGACAAAACTGAGCACGGAATGGAAAGGTGTAAAAAGACGAGGCCAAATCAAAGCCAAAGAGTCAATCAAGCCAAAAAGTCAACAGAAAAGTCAAATAGTCAAAGTCAAAGTCAAACCTGACAGAGTCAAAGTCAACTCCGAGAGACTAAAGCAAAAAATACAACTTGAGGGACCACAAATGCCAAATCCCTAAGTTGTTGCAAGGATAAAAAGACTACAAGGGCTGAATTTGCAATTTACTTAAAATACAAGTAGTGGGGGCAAAACTGCCAAACCCCCATACTTGTATTAACACAAGGACGAGTTTGCAATACAAACATATGAGTTGAGGGGGCAATTCTGCCAAACCCTCAAACTTATATTAACACAAGGATGAATTTTGCAAGAATGAGTTAATGGTTGAGGGACTAATTCTGCAATTTACCCAAATACTTTCCCTTGACCCAGTCAAACCCAACCTGTTACCCTCTCAATCCCCATTCCCGCCATTTTTAAACCCACCACAAGTCACATGCCCATCTCCCACCTTTTACCCTGCAACCCCATCAAAACCCCATGGTTAAACATCCCTCTCCCTCTCCACTATCACCCCAACCCAAGAAAATAATGCCAAGTTGGCAAGCCTCACCCTTTTCAAAAGATTTTGATAGCTGAGATTGTTCCAAAAGAAACACAAGTGAATTTGAAGGCTGAGATTGCTTTTGTTATTCATCTCACACAACTAACACAACCTCTAGAAGCCCTCACAAAGAAAGCACAACACTTAGCTTAGTTTAGTATAAATAGGGCTCAAATGTAAGCCCCAGGGGATCATCTTTTTCTTTCAGCTTATTTTTTTTCAGTCACTTGTAGCTTATTATCAGTTATTTTCCAAGTCTTGTAATCTTTAAGTTTAATGAAAAGTTGAAGCATTTTTAGTAATATTGCCCTGTTTTTTTTTAATCTTTGTTACTTGTTATAAAAGGTTTAAAAGCTCTAAAAAGCCTTATAAGCTGTCTCAATCTTAAGCAATGGGAGCTCTTTAGCTTTGTGTTGTCTTAAGTTCTTAATTCTCGCAAAAATATAAAAAAAATATCACAAAAAAGAATCTGTCAAGAATCAAGGAGCATGGCAAATATTGGATGGCCTTGGTTTAGTGCTTATTGGTAAGCTATAGGGTGATAAGGAACTGATTTGGAAGCTTATAGTTCCTAACCAAAGCATTTGGACCTTTGTAAGTCACAAAATTTCATTTTCATGCCATTTTATGCACTTGCTTATTTTTAGCTTATTATTGCTTATTTCTGCCTTATTAATGCTTATTTGTTCTTACTTATGTTTATTTGATCAAGTTTTATGCAAGTCATGCTTTGTTTTTGCTTATTTTCAAGTTTTTGCTAAAAATTTGATTTAAATCCATCTCTAATAGCATAATCTGTTTTGGTGTTGTTCTTGCTTATTTTATGGATTAGAGTTGCTTATTAGGTTCATATTTAGATGTCCAATATCTGGTATTAAGGGTTCGTGAACTAATTTTGTGATTTAGAAGCTTAATTTGGTTTAAAAGTTACTTAAGGGGGCGTTTGGGTTAACCACTGTTTTTGGTATAAATCATGTTTTGGTCATTCAAAGTCCACAAATCCAATTTCAAATCATTAAATATCAATGTTTAAGCAAGTTTTTATAAGTTTGATTTAAGTTTTCCAAGGTTTTCATGTTTTTGTAACTATGAGTTGAATATGTGGACTTTTTATGAATTTTAGGTGCATAATCTTCGATTTTAAGTTTGGGTAATGTTTAAGAGTTGTTTTGAATTCATTTTAGTCATATTTATGCATGCAATATCTGGTATTAGAGTTTGGGTTATTAGTTTATCAAATACAAGTTTTTTTTTTAAATTTGTCATAGTGCATTTTTTGTTCAGTTTTAAAAAAAGTCCGATTTTAATCTCAATTTTAAGTTAGTTAATGATTGTTTTGGAGTCTGATTTTCATAGTATAAGTAGTTTGTAGTATATATTTTATCTGTTTTAACTTATTTTGTATTATTTTAGTTCTTTTACTAGCTATTTAGAGGGGCTAAAAGCCATTTTGTCTTTTATAAAACTTTATATTTAGAGTTTGTAAAATAAAAGGGGAAGCTTGGAAGTCAGGGGTGAGCTAGGGCTCGAACCCCCGACCTCAACAAGCCTCAACCCTTATAAACCCAACACCACTACCGCTGTGCTACAATAGCTCATCCGGTAGTGGTTTGTTGGATTTATTATTTAAAGCCACTTTGGCCATTTAAGCTTATAAGCTGATTGGGCTTATTTCTCGGCTTATTTGATAAGCTGGTTTCCCCAGCTTATTTTTCTTAGGACCCTTAACATTTTAGCTATTTTGTGTAATTTTTCTAGAATTTTTTATAAACGTCTAGTATTTTTTATAATTTATTTTGTTTAAAAACTTAAAAAAATCATAAAAAATAAAATAAAAATCAGAAAAATATAAACTTTTTTTTAAAAATTTTCTTTTGTCATATAGTTTCTAGGAAAAATATTTGTTTTCTTGTAGGGTCATTTTTACAAAGTTTCACTTTCTAAAGAACGGGATTCAAACCCCGTTTTTGTTTTGACTCGTTTTTGGTCCAAACGAACTCCGTTTTCGATCTAGTTTTTTTTTAAACTTCGTTTTTAGTCAAGTAGAATCTATTTTTAGTTTAAAAATTGTTCTAGGGTTAAAATTGCAAAATTTAGGTTTTTGACCCTCGTTTTTCGTGCCCGTTTTAGGTTTTAAGTTATATAGCTTTCGTTTTTAGGTTTTATTTAATCGTTTTTGCAATTTAATTAGAAAAATAAAATCGAAACCCTTTTCCATTCAAACATTGATCATCAATCCGTCATTTGATTTTCCATTCAAGCCTCGTTGGGACATAACGACCCGGGAATCATACTTCCGGTTACATATATATTTTATTTAGTGAATTTTGACTACTTGCCTTGGTCAAAGGCAATTGGTTGAGTGTTTTCTTATATTATATATATATTATTGACGAATCAGACCCCTTATGCATTGTCAACTATTTAGTTAATAGTTGTTACACTTTATGTTTTCACAAACTAAGGCTATGGTGTGGCCTTATTGAATTTCCAAATTACATACTAAGGTTTTCAAGCAGTCTTTCGCTTGTAACAGATGGTTGCGACCCGCTCTATTTTAGCCTAAAAGGTTTTGACGAAGACCTTTGGGAAGTTAACGTGAATTTAATGGATGCGAAGTAATAAAAATAAGGCTCATGTGTGGCCCTGCGACATCCTTTCAAACGTTGAAACTTTTAAGTACTTGGTGGCTCAAATCTTTGTTGTAAATAATGAAACAAGAGATTTGAAGGGAATTCATTACTTTCATTGGTCATGTAGAAAGAATTACATCACTTTATACATGATCACTTAGTTTGCTATACTAAGAAAATATCCCTTCACTGTATGGATGAGCGAATAATCGAAGGCATCTGTTATCTTGTAGAGTCCTCCTTCGTATGCTCCGCTTATGATGTAAGGTCCTTGCTTTTGTTCGCCTTCATTGTGGCTTGACAACAGGATGAAATCTCCTATGCTAAATGTGGAATGCCCATTTCTTATGTCGTGATACCTTAAAAGTTTGTTTTGATTGTAGGCGTCTTCGGTTAGGGCTACCTCTTTTTCTTCGTTCCTCTTTATTTCAGCCATTTCCTGTGTTAGGGATTCTTTTTTCTCAGAGGTGATATTTGTAACCTTTGTAATTATTTCCTCCAACCCGTAAGTTAGGGTAAACGGAGTCTCTTTCTGGCTATTAATTGGCATGGTCCTGTGTACCCACATGATTCGAGGTAGATTGTCCACCCATCCCTGTTGGCTTCGAACCAGTTGCTTTTCGATGTAGTTCATAATTTCCACATGCTCTATGATTTGTAAAAAAAGATTGGTGTATCTTTAATTCTTTACAGAAGTCTTCAAAAATTCCTTCCGTAAACTGCTTTTTGTCCTTTGAAGTGATCGGCTAGGGTACTTTGAATCTGCATATCACATGCTCACATATGACCTTCTATGCATGTCTTCCATTTGCTGTGGTTAGAGGTTTTACCTCTACCCACTTGGTGAAATGTTTGACGGCTATAGCAAAGAACTTCAAGCTTTCAGGATCAGTTGGTAAAGGTCTAACGATGTTGATTCCCCAGTGACTAAATGGCCAAGTATTTTTTACTATTGTTACATCATTGTTTGACATCCTTGCTGTTGTAGAGTACGTTTAGCATTGTGTGCAATCTCGAATTGTCTATGTCGCATCCTTATACATTAATAACCAATAGTAACCTTGCTTCATAACCTTGAAAAACCATGGAATGAGGTTTCGCATTAAATCTGTAGGAGTCATCATGTATTTCTTGTATGATTCTTTTAGCCTGCGTAGGGCCTATATAGCAAAGCCATTGTGTTAGGTAAGACTTTTTATATAGGTTTCCTTTGATTAGCCGATATTGAGGAGCCCTGATTCGGACTTTTCTAGTCTCCTTCAAATCCTTCGGTAGTAGGCCACTTAACAGATACTCGTAGATAGGAGTCATCTAATTTTCATCAGTCTCAACTGCGATTTTTGCCACCTCCTTAATGTTTATTGATATGTTTGCCAAGACTTCCACCAATACCTCCTTGGTTAGATGCTCGAAGGTCATGGAGGCCAACTTGCTTAATGCGTCGGCCTTTTTGTTCTGGTTCTGTCATATGTACTCCATTGAATAGGAATCAAATCTTTTCAATACTTCTTTCATTTTTTCTAAATATTGCTTTATTACGGATTGTCTGCTTTGAAGAGGCCCTTAACCTGGTTGGCCACTAGCTGGGAGTCTACGAAGATAGTCAGGTTTTTAATTTCCATTTCTTCTGCTATTCTTAGGCATGCTAACAATGCTTCATACTCTCCTTCATCGTTGGTGGTCTCAAACTCGAACCTTAGAGCGTATGTGTATTATTTTCCTTCGGGGCTGACCAACATTAGACCAGTTCCTGAACCATTAGAGCTTGAGGCTCCGTCAGTATACAGCTTCCACGGTGCTTTCCAACTTCAGTTCTTTGTTTGCTGCTTCAGGTTTCTTGGTCTCCATATCTTTATCTTCTATGGAGGGTGTTTCAGCTAGAAAATCTGTTAGTATTTGCCCTTTGACAGAGTTATGTCCTTTGAATACGATGTCATGTTCCCCTAATTTGATGGCCTACTTTGCTATCCATCTTGATTTCTCAGGCCTTGCGAGGATCGGCTTGATGGGTTTGTCGGTCAATACTCGGATGGGGTGAGCTTGGAAATACCTTTGAAGTCTCCTTGCAGCATGGTTGAGAGTTAATATGAGCTTCTCCAATTCTGGGTAGTTCAATTATGCCCCTATAACACCCTGCTTACAAAGTAGATCAGAACTTATCTCCTTTCTCTTTCTACGAGTAGAACAACACTTATACTTTCTGTCAAAGCTACGCGGTACATTACCAACACTTCGCCTTTGATTAAGGCTGTAAGTGTTGGCAATATTTCTATGAACTCCTTCATTTTTGAAAGGCTTCCTCGACATCAGTTGTCCACTGTATAGTTTTATTGTATGTGCAGCTTTTAAGGGATTTAGAGAATGGAAGTGACCTATCAGCACCTTTTAAGAGGAATCGGCTTAGGGATGTCAGCTTCCCATTAAGGCTTTATATCTCTTTGAGCGTTCTTGGTAGTTTCAGATTAGTAATCACCTTGACCTTTGAAGGATTGGCTTTGATTCCTTGTTTGGTGATGAGGTGTCCTAAAAATGGCCCTCCTCGACATCGAAGGAATATTTCTTTGGATTAATCTTCATGTTAATGGATCAAACCCTTTCGAAGGTCTCTTAGATGTCCATCAACATGTCTTCTTCAGAGGCACTCTTGATCACCATGTCGTCGACATAGGCTTCAATTTTTCGCCCAATTTGATCATTGAATACCTTGTTGACCAGTCTTTGGTAAGTTGCCCCTGTGTTTTTCTGACCAAAAGTCATCTTTTGGCAGCAAAATACTCCATTTCCAGTAAAGAAAGTCGCCTTGTCTTTGTCTCCCTTGGCAATTTGTATTTGATGGTAGCCTTTGTAGGCATCCAAGAAACATTTTAGTCAGAACCCCGAGAGGGACTCCACTTTCCATTTAATTTCTAGCAAGGGATTACATCTTTGGGACAAGCTTTGTTATGTATGTGAAGTCCAACGCTCATCTTCCCAGCTTCCGTCACTTTCCTTTACTCATGACTGTTAGCTACCCACGTCTGATATTTTAGACTTCTCGTAATGTTCCTGCCTTCGTGAGCCGTCCACTTCTTTGCAGGCTGCTTTGTGTCGTTCTGGAGCCAATCACATCCACACTTCTTTTGCTTGACTGGTTCAGTGTTCTTGAGCCTCATTCAGCTTATGCTCCGTATTGAAAGGCTTCCCTCCTACCATAATGGTTCTTAGGATCCTTGTCATATCTGCATAAGTCCAGGCAAAGACGTCCGTGTTGGATCGCATGAGGTCTTGTAGTTTCCTCTTGAAGCTGGTTGGTATTGTTTGCTCAAGGTGTTTGTCATTAACGATAATCCTTTCCTCTGTGTCTACACAGATGAGAACGTCTTTCGTAACCTCTGGGATGGTTTCCTTGACGTACTTATGTCCTTCTTCAACTTTGTTAGGTTCGTAGGTTGAAAATATGGAGCCAATTCCACAAGGAGTATGGAATTCTATTATTGCATGAATTGTAGACACTACGATACCCATCTTTTGTATAACTGTTCTTTCGAGGAGAAGGTTGTAGGGAGAATTGGATCTGATGATTACAAAGTTCAGGTTTTTTGTCATTTATCATTTAACTGGATCTAGGATTACAAATGAAGCGCTGTAACTTAATTGTTATTTGGGCGTAGACTAGTGTCTAGGATAAATACTACAAATAACTTATCTATATGACTTTTGATTAATAGGACTACAAATTTAATCCCCTGTTTTTACCTCTAGTAAGGACTCGGACTGTAGACTACCAGCATATAGATAACCATTGGGCATAAGTTGGTAAAGCCTCGATAAGCTAGGTTTCACTATTGCCACCTAGATAGATTATAATCGACTGTGTATGCTTTATGCGGGTTTAGGTTAATTGTGACAGGATTAACTGTAATACAAACATCAAGTATAGAAAGAAGAACCACCTAGCTTAGGAATGATATAACACCAACAAAGTAATACAATCATTGCACACATAAACAATTCCTACATTTTATTTAATTAAACTTTCTAATACGTTTTCCTTACATTGGTGCTTAACCGCTTCTTTATCGTTTGTTTATCTGCTTATGTGTGTTACTTGTCTTACTTGTTACCATATTAGTTTAGATTAAACCAAAACTCGTGACAGTCTCTCAGGCTGACCCCCTCGCATTAGTTTAGGTTTAATTAGGATTAATTAGGACTAACATAGATAACTAAAAGTATTAACGTTCACTCTTAGTGATCGATACCCTACTTACCAACGAACCTACAATTGCCCGTTAGTGTTAGTTAATAGGTAAAGTCAGCAAAATATAAATAGTAAATTATTGGAATATCCACACCATAAATGTTCGTTGAACTTACTGCCAGCATAACTCCATTAACACAAGAAGCAAAAGCATAGAATGTCTGATCTGTCAGGACAATCAAGTATCATGTTAGGGCTGGGTCTGTTAAGCTGAGGTACCTGCACCATCGGTCCTCTGCCTGACTTTATGTCGCTCAAACTCTAAGTGTGTATCTGACTGATGTGTCATTGTGTAGGTGTTATTTATGTATCAAGTTTTACTATTTATTTTATGCCGACTATACCTAAAACCAACACTTTAACGGGCAGTAGAACTATTCTCACACATAAAGACCCACATATGTCATTCATTTTTAAAAGAAAACAGTTTCCGGTCAAACTTTGTTATGCAATGACAATTAACAAAAGCCAAGGCCAGTCCCTAAGTAAAATTGGCGTATACCTGCCTGAACCAGTCTTTAGTCATGGTCAGTTGTATGTTGCATTATCTAGGGCTACGTCACCTCATGGATTGAAGATACTAATAAAGCAACAAGAAAACCAACCACCCAATACAACCAAAAATATAGTGTACCGAGAATTCTTATCCGGAATAGAAAACCCTCATGTTCCATTTTACGAATAATATAGTTGCACCATTATATTATTATGCTATAGGACCAAAAGTAATAACGTTTATATTTTGTAAATTTTGAGTGTGAAGTGTTTTGTCTTACTTCTACCTTAATTGTAAGTGTAACTATAATTTTATATTGCTAACTTTTTCCCATCTTATGTTACAGCTATAATGACAGAAAACTGCATATCAGATTTAAAACCGAGTGCCAGAAACAAAGTTCTCGAAGCAAGAGTCTATCGCAAATGGGTCAACCGAAGTCCACCAAACCCAGCACCAACTGACTACTGCTGCATTTTAATAGACCGAGAGGTATATTTTTTACTAGGGGTGAGCCGAAAAAACCGAAACAAACCAAAAACCAACAAAACTGAACCGAAAAAACCGACCGAAACTAGAAACCGATGGTTCGGTTTTTACTTTTTCAAAAACCAAAAAATTTCGGTTCGGTTTTGGTTTTCCTCCAAAAACCAAACCGTAAATACTGAACCGAACCGAACCAGTTTTATTATAATATATATAATATAAATATATAAATAATAAATTAATATTTTAAATTCATATTCATTTTGTGGGTGTAATTATAATATATTTATCTTAATGTTTATAAACGTGTTTGTCATGTACGTGTGTTTATTTGACAATATATCATTATATATATGACAATGATCATACTATATGTATATCTCATTCTTATGTGAGTGTCTCATTTATATGTATGTAATTGTAGAAATTTAAGATAAACATTATTAGGCTCAGATTGATAAAAAAAATAAAGAAGAATAACCAATTTTCAACGTAAAACAAGTTTTTTGGTATAAATTGGTCACACCCAAATATAAACGATTTAGAACCGAAAAAACCGAAAAACCAAACCGAAACAGATAATAAACCGCTAAAAACCGAACAGTTTTGGTTTTTGGTTTTATAAAAACCAAATATTTTGGTTTAGTTTCGGTTTTAGACAAAAACCAACCCAAACCGAACTATTTTTTACCATACCCTTTATATTTCTGCAAAAACTCCTAATACAATCATGAAAGTGGTTTTCTATGTACAGGATAGCACGATTCAAGCAAATATGAGTCTTTACGATATACCTTACTTCAGCTCCCTCCTTCAAGATGGTGCAGCATACAAGATTATTGGCTTCATTGGCATACTAACAAGCAATTTCCAACAAACACTAGAAAAAAAACAACTTTGAGGTTTGGGAAATACATAAGGCTCGAAAGCATATCGTCAAACAGATTTCCAACTCACTACTTCAATTTTGTTTCGTACAATCAGCTGGAGTACAAGATGCACAAAAAAGACACTCCAAGCTATCAAAGACAGCCCACACATAGGTAATCCGACAAGCTGCGAAATTTTGTATCATTCCTCTTATTCTTACATATACAATTGTCTTCCTAAACAATGGTATATACCTAAAGATTACATAGGATGTCTCGCACGAGTCAACAATGAGCGCGACATCGGGAGTGTGAATGCAAATCAGAGCATTATTAGAAAACTAGACATCAAAAATCTTAAGTAAGTACTTTAAATTCACCAAAAAAACACTTAATACTTACAACAACTTCATTTTGGAATTGTAATGCCACCCAATTCTTGCTTATCCAAATAGCGGAAGCATCATAAAACTTAACACTGTGGGACAAAAATGGCATGTAATTTCGTCAAAGAAGCATATCCGTTCAGATGGAAAAAACATGTTATTATTGCAGTCAAACTCTATGCAAAGTTATAAATATCGGGTATGGATCTGGCCGCCTAGTCTTATAAAATTCCTATATCTCTATATTTAGCAGATAGATTAATCAGCTTAACATTCGTTCATGTAGTTATACAGTTGTTTGGAACTCCTGCAACGCACTACTAATTCAATCCAAAACTACCAGGAATCGAAGAACTCCAAAACCAGTAAGCAATTAAAAAAATATGTGTTAGAAACATCTATGTAGCTTCTTAGCAAAATTACAAACAGTTTGTCTAAATTTTTCTTTCGAAACTATACACCAGGTACAGAGCACAACTAGACCTGAATCTACCCTTGGAAATATCCAAACAAAAGTGCGGAGAGTTGGAGCATGAAAAAAACAGAAACAGGTTCACATTATCGACACTAATACAACAAAATCTAGAGAGCTACAGAGTAAGGCCATAACAGTATCAACATACATAACACATTTATTATCTCTTTGTTCTATCATTCACAACTATCCACATTAAACAAAACATAATTCTCAAAACTGTACAAGCGGTACGCTTTACGTGTGAGGCTGCCATAATGGCCATCAATACGTCAAGAGACTGGTACTATGAATCCTGTAGCAAATGCATTCAGAAGGTTATAGATGGTGACAATGTTCCTCAGTGCGTGGACCACGAACCATAACCAAGTCTCATATACAGGTTACATTTTAACAAACAACACTACATGATAGCCGCACATTTACATTAAAACTCACTGATAAATATATACAGGTAGAACTTTAAGGCATCCGTATCGGACGGCTCGGCTACAACTCTGTTTACTTTCCTTACTCCAAATGCTGACGTCCTCAAAGGAAAAGGACTGCACTCAAATGAGTTAAAATGTACAACAGACTTCGGCCTCCCGTGTTTTTCCCACAGAAACACTTAATCTCAAAGGGCAAAAGCACCTCTTCCAATTCCATTATAATCTATCATGCAAAAAAGGAAGAATCGACTTTTTCTTTGATGGTATACTCGACAAACCTCTGCAAATCAGCAAAGGACCCTCAGCCCAAAAAGAATCAGAACAAACAGCGGGTGAGAAAAACTATCATCCTATTTGCCTTTTCACATTAGGGATTAAAAAAATAATATTCTAAATTTAACAATTATGTACATAGCAAATGTGAGGAAAATCGATAATGGTTTTAATTATATTGCTCCTCAACAACAACAAGCAACGCATACAAAATAAAATATTTCAAACCAATATACCTGTTTACTTTTCTGTGAAATATTTAACTTATGTAAAAAGTGTAACATACCTATTCTAATTCAAAACACGAGAGAATGAACTCATCTTATCCAAAATAGGATTGACAGGGCTGCTTTCAAAAGAACCAGGGAGCAATGGAATCACACAGATGCTTGCAACGCCTTCTCAACTGGTCATAGGTACATAAACCCAAATTCAAAAAAGTGTTCGATAAAAATATCGTACAAAACATGAGATCCTCTCCCCTAACGCTGCTAACCTGGTTAGACCAGAGATGGTATACACCAATTCAACTGAAACAAGTATTAAGATAAAGGGAACCATCGGGAAACAAGCTCTAGAAATTACCTATACAATACAGAAAATGTGAGAAAAATAGATAATGGTTTTAACTATCTTGCTCCTCAACAGGAACAAGCAACACATACAAAATAAAATATTTTATACCAAAATTCCCGTTTAATTTTCCGCGAAAGATTTGACTCATGTAAAAAATGTAACATATCTATCCTCATTTAAAACAGAAGAACCTGAACTCATCTTATCCAAAACAGGAACGGCTAGGCTCCTTTCAAAAGAACTAGAGAGCAGTGGAATCATACAGATGTCTGCAACACCTTCTTAACCGATCACACGTACAAAAACCAAAAAAAAAATAACTTATTCGATAAACATAATCGACAAAACATGATATCGTCTCCTTAACCCTGCTACATGTAGCCCAAAGATGGTAACACCAATACCAACTGAAACAAGTATTCAGATAAAGGGAACACAAAAAACAAGCTCAGAGATAACAAGTAATAAATGTGAACTTGATGCTGAATTATAAAGAAAAAACATGGGGATATGTACGAATTACAAAACAGGGCTGTCTACAATCAACAGGAACACTAAATTTGCCAGGATCTAAATTTGGCGACAAGCAACCACCCAAAGAACTAGAGAGAGTGATCAAGTCGGTCAGCAAATCGCACGCTCAAAGAGAGCACTATTCCCAGATGAACAGCAGGATTAGAAGAAGAAAAAAACGGACTGACGAAACATCTTCGGGTACTACTTTAATTTTTTTTGTAAAGGGTTTACCCGATAAATTGTATTACACCACAAAAAGCGATTTGGAATTTTCAAAAGGATAAGGTGGAGATGTCCCTTATTCGCAGTCAATAATTGACACACACATGCACCAAAGTGCTACTAACTATCGCCCCTACATAAGACAAGGACAAGCATATCTTATGACTAACAAAAGAAAGTTAAAAAAATATTCCTAATATAACAATATATGCGGATAATATATTGATTACATAAACCAACCAACACATTGCTCCAGTAATCAAACATCAGCCTTCTATCATACATAAAACTTCCACAACGTCATCATGCATCCACATTAGACGAAAACTTTAACTTCTAATAGCTTTACCTCTAACTTCCAAATGGTCATCACTTCACATCAATAATTTGAGTCGAATCCAATTAGACCATCAATAATATACATTAATGATAAATGAAAATTTGCGTGGCTAATCAGCTTCAAACACTTTCATATAGGAGATCATAATATGCATTAAACACCAAGCACAAGAACCTTGCAGAATTGTTATCATCAAACGTCCACCATCAATAAACTCATAATCATGAACATAAACCCTAAAAACCAAATGAAAACACACTCCCTAATTGATAAAATTTTAGGGTTTACTAGGACGAATCCCTAATAGCGACAGCCAAACGAACCATAAACATGGATCGATTATGCAAGAATGAATGAATTGCTAAATAAGGATAACACAATACTATAACAGCATCCAAAGATGAACTTCCACAACTCATGAAATCAAGCGATCAATAAAGCTGGAAAACCAGATTGATAACCGTAATATGTAAGAGTGACGGCCAATTCATTAATAGGTTTTCTCCTTGACGTCAAAGCATAATAAAAACCCATGAAACCCTAATCGACGCAATTAACTTTCACCAGCCATTCACACAGATCATGCAGAACTTCCAAGCAGCGAACGAGTTCCAACCCAAACGACCTTCAGTTCACAAGAAAAAAACCTAACCCTAAATAATCTCGCAGACCACTAAAAGGGTCTTTGATTATTAAGGTAGGTTTATTAAACAAGATCTTGTACTTGCTTGTCCACAAGAAGGTCGAAACCCTAAAAAAGATTAGAATAAAAAAGGTAGGAGGTTTTCTACCCAAGGCCCATGTAGAATCGATTTCAGAAGTATATTGCAATAGATAAAAGTAGGACGCCACACAACAAATATTACAATCAGATCCTTACATCAATTAATCAAACAATCTTATGATTCGATTATATGTATAACGAATGAACAGACCAGATAAATATATTGTTGTGTAGGCGGTCGGAAATCGCCAAGGGTAGAGAGTTTTTTTTAGGGTTTCTTCGGTCTACTTTAACATCAACATAACTTAGTCTTAGTAGGAAAAACATGTAACTCATGAATGTTAAACTAGATGAAACGAAGTGACATTCCTATTTTGTAACCCGTAAAAAGTAATGTAGCTAAGTAGGGATAAAAGTAAGTAAGCCCCGTAGGCCGTTCAAGAAAACACCAGAAACAGTCTCTCTTTTGTACACCCTAAAAAAATCTGGAATGTTTTCTTGGACACTGCAAGCAAAAACTTTTGTAGAAACAAAAGGGTTAATGTACACCGACGTGCTAAGTCATGAACTAATATAGTTGTGCAATTACAATTATTAGTTTCGTTTATCACGGTATTTTTAATGCTTTCTAAGAAAAAAACAGTTACTTGACATACTTTTTTGTGTCTAAAAAATAACAAACCCGAACCTGTACAACACAAACAACTTCAAACACCTACAAACCAAAGACTAATATGACACCCAACAAACACTTTTTGGCTATATATCATAACCCATACTTACAGCAGCAGATACTAAAAATCAATATTCAGATTCTAAAACTAGCAAATTAATTTATAGACGACAATAATATTCACACTTAGTCTGCAATAAAAACAACCAAAAATTTATACCAATATATAACATGATATCTGCATTTTCAACTTTACTTAGTATTCTTGATTATACATATTCTGGAAATTTTCAAAATAAACATGTCCTTATAAATTGATAGTTATCAAAATAGTTTAACAAATTATCTATTATCACTTGATAATTATCAAAATTTATACAAACCATCAGAACATAGACCGATGTAAATAAGATAAACAAAAAAATTCCACAATTAGCCCTAAAAATCCATGCCGACCTTCAGCTTTTGGATGAAAAGGTTCTTTTCCCCTACATGCCTGCATAAGAAAGATGGTTTTTTTTGCATAATTAAAAATAAATTTTTAAAAATAAAATAATATTAATAAATAATAAAATAATAATATAAAATTACGGGGGGGGGATAAATATAATAATAAATTAGCGGGGGGGGGCGGGGGCCGGGGCTGGGGGGGTGGGGGCGGAGTGGAGTGGGGGGGGGAGGGGGGGGGGGGTAGGGGTGGGGAGGCCTGGGGGGGTGGGGGAGGTGAGGGGTGCGAAAACTGTGGGCGGGGACGGGGAGCCCTGGGGGTGGGGTGTGGGGAGGGGGAGGGGGGGGCCCCCAGATGGGCGGGGGGGGGGTGGAATTATAATTAAATATATTTAAAATAAAAAAATATAATTAAGGGGGTGGCGGCGGAAGGGGTGGGGGGTGCGGGGGGGTAGGCGGTGGAGTGGGGGGGGGAGGGGTGGGGTCGGGGGGGTGGGGTTGAGGGGGGAAGGAGCGGGAGAGTGAGGGGTGCGGGGGGCGGGGTGCGGGGGGGGTGAAGGGGTGGGGTGGTGGTGGGAAGGGGGGGGTGGGGGGGGGTGGTGGGGGGGGGGGAGATAAAAAAATTAAAAATTACTCTGCAAATTAGTGTGGGGGAGCCGGAGGGGAGGGGGGGGGGTGGGCGGAGGGGGAAGGGGGGGGGAGGGGGGATGGGGTTGAGGGGGGGGGGGGGAGGGCGCGTGCGGCGGGCGAGGGGGGGTGGGGAGGGGGACGGGGGGAGGTGGAAAACATTGTATTCATCTCTCCTATCTAAAGTTTGCCTTTTCACTACAAAAAGGTCAAATATCATAAACACACCTAGACTATTTCTTATTCTATTTGCCTTCTTTAAAAAAACAAAATAAGCATACATACATGAAAACACAAGCGATCCCAAACACCCTCCAAGTGTACACCATTTGTGTTGATTTTTCAACAAATCTTACGCTTCACAAAATAGTGCTTCTAATATTTAGAGTTTGTTCTTTTCTATTCCTATAAACGGCCACTTATAAACACTCTAACTAGAACTGTAAAGAAAAAAAAAATCCTCAAACGTATTGGGCATGTGTATACCTCAATAATTAAATTTTAGACTACCTATAGTTAACCATAAAATTAGAAGGTCTAAGAAACCCATATAATATAGCAAAATTTCAAAATAAACCTGAACTTCTGTTGGGATTTAAACCTATCACACTTTATACTGCCAAGCTTAGTTAGTACTGCTAGAGTTGAAGATAGTACTGCTAGAAGAAAGTTAGTACTGCCAAGTATAACTTAACATCTGATGAAGATTGGAGAAAAGAGTCAAAGTCATTAGTCTGTTAGTTTAATAGTTAGTGCTGCAGTACAAAAGTGTTCAGTAACTGTCAGTTTATAGTACTTTTAGAACTCCCCCTCCATTTTTCTCCCCCCAGACTCCTTATTGTTAGTACTTGTTAGGTATAAATAGTTAGTATGCTATGTGATATGCATATGAGATATATTAGGACATGATATGCATTGTTATTATACTCGTTTTGTAAAGCCTATTAGGGTTTTCTTTCCTTGGTTATAAAAGGAAAACCTTATGGCATACGAGCTAGATATCAGTTTTATTTAGTTTTTCATAACAGTCATAGTTTCATTGCTTCAAGTTTATTTTGTAACACATATACATCTTAAGGTAGTGATCGTTTTATATTGAGGCTGAAAGTTTAGTAAAAGTTTGTTTACTGTTTTATTGTTCTTCTTAGTATTACAAACTAGTTTCCGCATAGTTTGTGATATTCTCAATCTTAGTTTCTACTCTAGTTGTTTTGGATCTATCCAACACAACTAAGATTTAATAAGCTAAGTAAGATTTGTTCAAAAGTGATCAAAAAGTGGTATCAAAGCTTGTTGAGAAACTTTGAATTAGAAGAACTCTAACTCTACTCAAGATCTGTTAGTCAAAGAAAATATGGAGTCACAATCAGAAACTACCCAAACGGTGTCTGCACTAAAACTTCTAGTACTCAAAACTGAGGAGTAGGGAGTATGATCTATGGAGCATGAGGATGGAACAATACCTTACTTTCACTGATCATGCCCTTTGGGAGGTAATAGTAAATGGTGATTCAGTTTCCCTAATTGCATCAGCTAGTACTGGTGATGAAGCTCCTATTCCTCCTAAAACTGATAAACAAAAAGCTAGCAAGGAAAAATGAACTAAAAGCAAAAAGCTCTCTTATGCTAGCCATTCCTGATGAGCACCTAAAGAATTTTCATGCCTGCAAGGATACAAAGTCCTTATGGGAAGCAATCAAGAATAGGTTTGGAGGCAACAAGGAATCAAAGAAGATACAGAAGACCATTCTCAAGCAGAATTATGAAAACTCTGCTGCATCAAGTCAAGAAGGACTGGATAAAACCTATGATAGGTTTCAAAAACTTATTAGTCAACTTGAAATCGATGGTGAAGTTATCTCTCAGGAGGATGCAAATTTAATCATGAGAAACAAATCTGATCTAGACACATTGAGCATGGATGATTTGTATAATAATCTAAAGGTGTATGAATCTGAGATAAAAGGCAAATCAAGTTCAAGCTTAAATTCTCAAAATGTGGCTTTTGTTTCCTCAGATAACTCTAGCAGTACTAATGAAACAGTTAATACTGCTCATAGTGTTTCTGCTGCTAGTTCTAAGGATCAAGCTTCTACTGCATCATATGCTGATGATGTCATGTTTTCTTTCTTTTCCAACCAATCCAATGCCCCACAGTTAGACAATGAAGATTTAGAACAGATTGATGCTGATGATCTTGAAGAAATGGATCTCAAATGGCAAGTGGCAATGCTTACCATGAGAGTTAAGAGGTTCATAAAGAAAACAGGAAGGAAGCTGGATTTAAATGGCAAAGAGACTGTTGGCTTTGACAAGACAAAGGTTGAATGCTACAACTGCCATAGGAGAGGTCATTTTGCTAGAGAATGCAGGGCACCAAGGAATCAGGGGAATAGAAATAGAGATGCTCCAAGAAGGAATGCACCAGTGGACACATCTACTACAAATGCCTTGGTTGTTCAAGATGGGATAGGTGGTTATGATTGGAGCTTTCAGGCTGAAGAAGGCCTCACAAACTTTGCTCTAATGGCCTATACATCTCAAGGTTCATCAAGTTCAAACTCTGAGGTACATACTTGCTCTAAAGATTGTTTAAAATCATACGAAGCTCTTCAAAAATAGTATGATCAACAGCGTGAAGCTCTTAATAAATCTAATCTAGAAATAATAGGTTATCAAATGGGATTAGAATCATTAGAAGCTAGGATAGTTGTTCATGAAAAGAATGAAGCTGTTTATGAAGAAAATATTTCATTTTTAAAGTATGATGTCCAAGTGAAAGATATTTCTATCAAAGACCTTAAAAATCAGTTAGAAGAAGTATAACACCTCGTATTTTAGGTCATTGTATGACATTATGTAATTCATAATTTATTTTTAGGGTTTTACGCGTTTGCTCTTAAACCGTAAACGTTAAGTTAAATCGCGTAAACTGAAAATGATCATACAATGTAAACGGGCATTAAACGATTAAATGTTTGCATCAAGCAAGTGTTATATGATTATTATGAGAATAATTAATGACTTTGTTCATCTTATTTTTATCGGCTACGTAAAATGCTTACGTTTCATAATAAAATGCGTTTAGGCATACCCGGAAGTTCTAAAACCTAACTACGCCTAAACGAATACCCACGATTATACCCAATACTCAAAATAATCAAAAATTACATCATATATATATATATGCCGAATTTTAGAGGATAGAAACAAGAATTTCCAACTTGTACATAATATCTAGATATTTGTGAAATATCTAGATATTATAAGAAATAAACTCTTACACCCTTTATCAACTTGACTTGTTAACCTTGATCATGGGTTAGAAAGTAACCATGGTTAGGTTAACAAGATATTTTTACTATAAATACACATGCATGCATAGGTAACCTTTACTTAACTCTTTTCATGCAAAAATTTATTTTCCTTTCTCTCTTTTACACCCCAAAACCTACAGCACACTTAAGCCACCAAACCAAATCCATACTTTGATTTTGTAAGATTATACAACCCTTTATACAACATACTTAAGGTATTCTAAGGTGTTTGCAAGCATTGGTTCATCATTTGCAAGTAATAAGAAGAAAAAGGAAAGAT
>BQNB010015880.1:20103-72512 GCA_026074375.1 Tanacetum coccineum
GAACCGAACCGAAAACGAAATTTCTTTTGGGGTCAACCCGAAAACCGAACCGAACTGAAAACCGAAATTAAAAAAAAAAATTTACCTAAATATTTAGCAAAAAAAGTTATTTCAATCATAAAAAGTATTTTTTTTATATTATGATATAATTTTAAAGGTATTTTGGTTTTGGCAAATTCGGTTTGGTTTTTAGTTCGGTTCGATTGATTTCGGTTCGGTCGGTTTCTGTTTTCAGTTTATGGTTTTTATGCTCACCCCTTAAAGGATGCACAGGGTCAAGTTTTCGCACCGGGTTGGGCTAACCACAACCACCAATTTGGCCCATTTTACCTAAGCCCAATTACCTCTATTATTTCCCTCCAAATCAATTAACGAAAAAAAAGTAATAACTTCACATCTGACTATCATCAAAACATCAATTTCCATCAAACTAAAAAAAGCCCTAATTTCCCCCCTTATCTTTACAAAAACAAATTAACAAACGATTCAACTTCCACTGATTAACAGTAAGTATTCTACATCTCAACTCACTTTCCTTTTTAATACCAAATTTAGGGTTCCAATTTGAATCTGCATTAGCTATTATTATTATAGGTTCAAGCTGATAGATTTAGATACCCTTTAAGGCTTACTTTATTATGTGCTAAAATAAGCGATTGACCCTTTTGATTGGTTGTGTTGGTTTGCTTTTTGAGTTAATGCACACAAGGTGTTCGATGAAATGCTTAAGTGAAGTGAAGTTTTTTTTTGTTGTGAAATTTGACTGAGATTTTTATTGGGTTTTGCTAGTTTTTATGAGGGTTTAAGTGGGTATTGTTTAGTTGAAGTTAAGGAAAGGGGAAAGTGGTGAAAAATGGAGACGCCAGTGTCAAAAAGGTTATTGAGGAAGAAGTCACTGTCGAGAAGCTATGATGAGAATTTAATGGATGATTATTTGGATAACCAGTTAGGTGGGTCGACTCGTAAAAGGTTTAGAACGAAACAAGAGTTGGAGAAAGAGACGGAAAAGGAAGCTATGATTGCTCTTTCGCTAGGATTTCCGATTGATGCGTTGCATGAAGAGGAAAGAAAAGCTAATGTAGTGAGTCAGTTAGATGGTAAAGAACAAAATGATTATATTGTTGTGAGGAACCATATACTTGCTAGGTGGAGGGCTAATGTGCAAGCTTGGCTTTCTAAAGGACAGATTAAGGAAACTGTTAGTAATGAGTATGGTCAATTGCTGAATTCGGCTTATGATTTTCTTTTGTTTAATGGGTATATTAATTTTGGGGTTTCACCGCCGTTCAAGGCTCAGATGCCCGAGGAAGCAACAGAGGGGTCGGTGGTAATCATTGGTGCAGGACTTGCGGGGTTAGCTGCAGCTCGCCAGCTGTTGGCTTTTGGTTTTAAGGTTGTGGTTTTGGAAGGTAGGAATAGACCTGGCGGGAGAGTGTATACACAGAAGATGGGGCAAAAGGGTAATTATGCTGCTGTTGATCTTGGTGGGAGTGTTATTACTGGTATTCATGCAAACCCTCTTGGGGTTTTGGCTAGACAGCTTTCAATTCCGCTTCATAAAGTTAGAGATAAATGTCCATTGTATGATCCTGAAGGTCGACCCGTTAGTGACGAAATTGATGCTAAAGTAGAACATATTTTTAATAGGCTTTTAGATAAAGTTACTGAATTTAGACAAATTATGGGTAAATCAGCTGCTGATATATCTTTGGGTTCAGTTCTCGAGAGGCTTAGACAGATGTATACAGTGGCCACAAAGCCTGAAGAAAAACAATTACTTGACTGGCACTTTGCAAATTTAGAATATGCAAACGCGGGCTGCCTTTCGCATCTTTCTGCTGTCTATTGGGATCAAGATGATCCCTACGAAATGAGTGGTGATCATTGCTTTCTTGCAGGTGGGAATTGGAGGTTAATTGAAGCATTGTGTGAAGGGGTTCCAATTTTCTATAACAAGACTGTCGAAACAATTCAATATGGTAAAGATGGTGTTGAGGTGATTGCTGGTGATCAAACGATTCAAGCAGACATGGTGTTATGCACTGTTCCTCTTGGTGTCCTAAAGAAAAAGGCCGTAAAGTTCATACCGGAGTTACCAGAAAGAAAACTCAAGGCAATTGAAAAACTGGGATTTGGGTTGCTGAACAAAGTTGCTATGGTATTCCCTAGTGTGTTTTGGGGGGAAGATCTGGATACATTTGGCTGCCTTAGCAAGAATAGCACTACGCGGGGAGAGTTCTTCTTGTTTTACGGTTATCATACGGTTTCCGGGGGTTCAGTACTTGTTGCATTAGTTGCTGGTGAAGCTGCCCAATCGTTTGAGCAAACTCAGCCATCCACTTTGCTTCATCGTGTTTTAAGCATCCTTAGAGGTACTACACATTTTCCAATACAGTGTGGTCTAGCTTTTGACAGCTTTCATTAAATTTATCGTGCGTTTTTTACAGGTATATATGGTCCAAAGGGTGTAGAGGTACCTGATCCCATCCAATCTATTTGTACAAAATGGGGAACTGATCCTCTATCTTATGGCTCATACTCTCATGTAAGGGTGCACTCTTCAGGTAGTGATTATGATATACTTGCAGAAAATGTGGAAAACCGGCTTTTCTTTGCTGGTGAAGCCACAACCCGTCAACATCCAGCCACCATGCATGGGGCATACCTAAGTGGTTTAAGAGAAGCTTCATGCATTTATAGAGCCTCAAAGGGTAGTAAGCCAATTCACAATCCTAGAAAAATCTTTCGAAAAGTTGTTGGAGTGAGTGATACTCTTGTAAATCTTTTTAAGTATCCGGATATTGCTTTTGGGAACTTTAGTTTTGTATTTGATCCGTCAAATCAAGACCCTAAATCAACCGGGATTTTGATGGTCACTGTCGATAGTTTCAGTAGCGAGTTAGGTGATGATAATGGAAAAGTCAAGAATGGTCAACAGTCTGACAAGCAACCATTGAAGCTTTATACGACTGTAACGCGTGTACAGGCTCATGAGTTGGAGTCGGAGGAAGGTGGTGTTGAAAGTCAATTAAAATATCTGTGTAAAAATCTTGGGTTGAAGTTAATGGGATCAGATAGTTTTGCCCTCATAGCCAATTCATTGATTTCCAATGTTGCTTCACGTAGAGCGAGGGTCAGAAATCGGAGAGTTTCTGTAGGCAATGTTTTATACAAATGATGATATATGGCTTGTGAACTGCTAACATCACATCTTCCTTGTTGTAATCAGTCGTGTTAGATGAAGATTTTAGCTGTTTGTTGATTGGTGAATTGCTTAGCAGTAGAATGCTGGTTGGAGTGAGGACTATCAAGCTTAAGTTAACTGAAAGGAAATCTGGAGTTGAACGGTTGTATTATTTTGTATACTAGCGCATGGTCATGTCCATGTCTTTTAGTTTTAGCGTACATTTTGACTCTTGCTCTCATGAAGTGTAATCACCTCTGTAAACTAAATTTTTTCGTTCTGTGAAAGGGTGAGAAAGATGACACTGTAACTTTTTGCTATTTGCTTAGATGGTTGAATAAACCAACTGTTTGTTTGAACCATTTAAACTTACGTCCTGAATGTTAACCAGGGTCAACTCAATATAAGATTAGCATCTTGTTTTTCGACATAATGTTTGTGTCCAAAACCTTTTTTTTTTGTTTTGTTACCAAATTCATCGCATTATAATGGTTTGACACTTTGACAGTGTTTGGGATTGCTTATTATCAACCCGGACTCCATTGGGATTGCTTATTCTTTACATAAACGAGCCTGACCTTAGTCTGAGCGTGCTCAAGCTCAGCTCATTTAAGTTTGTAAGGCTCAAGCTAGAATTCGTTTGATGCTTTTAGCTCGAACTTGCCTTGTGAAATATATTACAATCTTGAGTTTGGCTCATTTTTATGATAGACAGAAACAAAACAAAGCTTGACTCGTCGGTTTATGAAGTACAATGGGCTCGAACTTGTTATACATAAGAACATATACAACTATACGTATATATTCATAAATTGTTTGTTTAGGCTCGCGAGGGTAATGAATCTTAGTACGAAACTCGATCTTGTTTATTGAATGAGCCTTAACCAAATCCGAGTTCGTTAGATTTTACCAAGCAACTTTACAATAAGGGCTTTTTCTAACTTGTGCCCTAAGGGCACATGTTAAGGAGTGTCCTACTGATTGCGTGTCATCTTCTTAATGGCCAGCAATCATTCAGTGGTCTCCATATCATGCCTCATAACCACTGATTGACCATTCATAAAATGACACGCTGAGTACGACCCTCCTTAACATGTGCCACACAAGTTAGAAAAATCCTTACAATAAAGCCCATCATCTAAGAGATTATCTTATTCGGTAAAGGTACACTAGTATAAAAAGAAATTTTGTAAAAATTTTAAACATGGAAGTATTAAAGGTTTTATTACGTACTTATTTAGCCGATTAAAAAGAATCAGTTTTGAGGAAATTTTAAGATGGCAGCTATCTTATCCTTCACTTCAACACTAGTACCCCTAACAAACTTGAGAATAAATAATTATTCAAACCGAACATCAGCAGCAGTTTCATTGAAGTCAAGCTCTCAAATCACCTTACCTAATAATAATAATAATAATAATCTTCATCAACATTATCCTCCTTTATTTGTTCCTGAGGTTATCACCCTTTATGTATTGCTTATTTGTAAAATATATGATGTGAAATTTTGCTAGTTATCATGTGCTAATTTTGACAATTTAATATGGTATTCCATATTCTAACACATGGAATTTAAGGTTGCTTTTTTTTTTAATTCAGGTTGAAAGTGCAGTTGATAGATTGTATCCAGAGTTCAGGGCAGTGGATAATCTTGTAGCACGCAATACGTCTAGAGTTCTCAAAGCTTTTCAAAATGCGAGAGTTGGATCTCATGTATGCATACTTTATCTTCACTTCAAGTCTTTAACCCATTCATGTTTAAATAGTGCATCCAGTCATATTATTACATTGTGTTAAATGGTGTTTAGGTTTGCTTATTTAAGTGCTTATCAACTTAGTTTTTGAAGTAGAGTTCAAAGCAGATTAACACTTTAAAAAAAGCACAGGTTTTTAAAAAAAATAAGCGGAAATTACAAAACTAACTTATACCTGCTTTCTAAAACATCTTTTGCCATATCTTGATTTAGCACTTTGGTGGTTGTACCGGCTATGGCCATGAAGAAGCCGGAGGTCGAGAAGCCCTTGACCAAGCTTTTGCAGAAATTTTTGGTGCTGAGTCAGCAATTGTCCGGTCACAGGTTTGCTATTTTTAATCAGTTTTTTCTTAACATTTATTTGTGGTTTTCATCAATTAACTGAAAACACCTCAATTCAGTTCTTTTCAGGCACTCATGCTATTACATGTGCACTTTTTGCTTTCTTGAGGCCTGGTGACGAGGTAATTGTTCATTTATTTTTCTTCCATTTAGTGGTATATGTGTGTGACTATTTATTATGAGTTGGTACTTATTGATTTTCTTATCAGCTTTTGGCAGTTGCTGGTGCTCCATATGATACACTTGAGGAAGTTATAGGAATCAGGGATGGTAATGGATTAGGTTCCTTGAAAGATTTTGGAATTAGGAGGCTATATGCATTCGAGTATATTTCAAATGAATTCACATTCATGTTTTTGACTCGTTTTGTAGTTAAGAGATAGCAACACTACCTTAGTTATATGGGTCAAAATTGCCAACTATATTAATGTATTGGTTAATAATTTTTATGCATACCTTTTTTAGCTTGCAGATGATGGAGGACTTGATTGGGATGCCCTTGAGGTCGCTTTAAAACCTGAAACGAAATGTGCCCTTATACAGAGGTCGTGTGGGTATTCTTGGCGTAAAAGCTTAAGCGTGACTGAAATTTCTAGGGCAATAGACATCATTAAGGTGTGTAATCTTAATTTTTATATTGCTTTTCATAATTTTATGATTTCTTAGCTATCGAATTGCATAAAAGGTAACCAACTGTTTTAGCTTTTAAATGAAGGTAAGCAACTTTCAAAAATCTTAATCTGATATTATCTGAGCTGGTCTCTAGCAAAAATGTGGACGTAGCACTGATTTGTTGTGTAGTGGTGCTGGGAACCATTTATCTAATTATCTTAGGCAGTTAGATGATTATTATGAATCAAATAATTTGGAACCTTGATGCTCGTTCTCATTTCTGGCCTAAACCATGTTTCGCTCTCAAAGCAAACATCAGACCAAAGTTTGTTCTTTTGTGTACGTTTAGCCTTGCTTTTTCATAAATGTTTCCTTACAAAATTATGTTAATGCAGAGGCAGAATCCAAATTGTATGGTTATGGTGGATAACTGCTATGGTGAATTCACAGAAGCAATTGAACCTCCAATGGTGGTATGTTTTCTATTTATATCTGTTTTTTTGTATAAAAAATGGTTCACTTTATGGTGATAACAGATAAACAGGGTGCAGATCTTATTGCAGGAAGTTTAATTAAAAATCCGGGTGGGACAATTGCACCATGTGGTGGATACGTTGCAGGAAAAGAAAAATGGGTAAACGCAGCAGCAGCCCGCCTGTCTGCTCCAGGTCTTGGGGTTGACTGCGGGTCAACTCCTGGTGACATTATGCGAACATTCTTTCAAGGATTATATCTCTCGCCTCAAATGGTTGGGGAAGCAATAAAGGTATTTTGATTTGGTGTTCTTCTTCTCATGGGTCATTTAAGTTGATTGTTTTCTGGTTTTATTGGTACAAAGGGAGGCTTGCTGATTGCTGAAGTTATGTCAACAAAAGGTTACAAGGTTCAGCCACTTCCTCGAGTGCCCCGTCATGACATAGTGCAGGTTTGCTCTATGAATGGTATCCTTTAGCAAATCTATATTTTGTTGGCTGGGTAACATATCTGAACAGGTTCGGGTCAAAATGGGTCAATTTCTGTGTGAGGGCCAAATGGGTAGGTTTCGGTTGAACTGACCCGCTAACAGTCGGTTTTCCAATATATAGTAAATTAACTAATCTGCTCAATATATTTAGAATTACTAGCTTATTGTAAATAAATTGACTCCGGACATTGTGAGCATCTGAATTCGCCTTAGAAGATATTTGTTGATCAGCTTCAGTTTTAGCTAAGATTGATCCTTTTCCTTATGAATGAATGAAATTAGAAACTCTACTATATGTTTCAACGAAGACGAAATTGAATGTGTTTGATGGCTTTGCAGGCTGTACAACTTGGAAGCCGTGAGAAGCTTCTTGCGTTTTGTGAGGCTGTACAAAGAAGCTCACCTGTAAGCTCTTATACCAAACCAATTGCAGGTTCATCAGCTGGATATGCTTCAGAGGTTATATTTGCTGATGGGACGTTTATAGATGGAAGCACAAGTGAGCTCTCGTGTGATGGACCGTTAAGGGAGCCATTTTGTGTCTTCTGTCAGGTTTTCACTTCATATATATCTAATTCGTCTCTATTATTACTAAATACAGCTAGAAAATTATTGTTAAAGCTATATTGATTTTGTTTTCTTGAAACTTCTCAATGCAGGGTGGTACTCACTGGACTCAATGGGGACTAGTTCTTGGTGAAATTTTGAAATCATTGTAGGATAGTTATAAAGATTACATAATGATAAGAAAACGTACTGTCATCCAAGAGGACCGAGAAATTTGCTTCGACAAATTTCCTATTTGATTTTTTTGGAAACAGGTTTATCATACTCGGACATAATCTTGTTTGGTAGCGGGCTTTCATAATCTTGTATTTTTGTTTTGGTTTTCTCTAAAAAGATAAGGGTGCGTTTAGTTGGTGATAATTTCTCCATTTTTAGAGTAAATTTTTCATATGAAAAGAAAAAAAAATTGAAAATCTGTTTAGTCACACTTTTTTCTAACAATTTTCATAAAAAAAGTGATTCTTATTCTCTAAATTTTAACCGAAAAATTAAAAAATCTATTCTACTCTTTTCACTTTTTTCTTTCTCATTTTTTTCTCAAACAAAATAGACGGGTCTACAAAACATAAAAGATGTTTTTTATACGTTTTTGTACATCTTTATATGTTTTTATACGTTTTTATCAGATGAAATTCATCTGTTTTTATCAGTTTTTATCCGTTTTTATCAGTTTTTATACGTTTTCATCCGTTTTACCAGTTTTTATACGTTTTCATCTGTTTTCATTCGGTTGTATACGCTTTCATCCGTTTTCTTCCGTTTTTATCTAGTTTTATCCGTTTTCTTCCGTTTTACACGTTTTTGTACGTTTTCATCTGTTTTTATGCTATTTTTTGTGTTTTTGTACGTTTTATAAGTTTTATATGTTTTCATTTGTTTAACCCATATTTATCCAATTTTTTACATTTTTGTACGTTTAATACGTTTTTTACGTTTTATACGTTTTTTTATGTTTTTATACGTTTATTTTACGTTATTATCCGTACAAATAAAACCTTGAAGATTGGAATGATGCCTTGTTGGCTAAACACTTGTGGAACATTGCTTCTAAGAAAGACACATTGTGGGTCAAATGGGTTCATATGATGAGGCTAAAAGAAAAGAGCATTTGGAATGTTCAATATGAACCTAGTAAACCCTTACGCTTATGAAAAATCGTCTTTATAAAGTTTCCAACGCTCCTTAATAATTTACAAGTGATTCACTAACATTTGCTAAGGTCTTTACATCCCAAACGAATCCGAAAATGCCCAAAAACCCAATATAACTCACTTATGTATTCAAGCTACACACACACTCAAAGCTTTCTATACACACTTCTCATATCCTCTCAAGCTTGAATACAAATCTTACAACCTCACCAATCTTCTTCTGCACACTTTGCCACCTCACAATCTCATCTTAACCATTCAATCTGAATGTGATCTTTAGGCTCTAAAACATCACATAACTCTAACCCATTGCTAACTCACTTCCAACTCATTCTTATCATTTTCCCACATGTTGGAATAGATTTCAAATTTGAATCACAAGCCTTGAGGCTCCAAACTATCACATCATGTCAACTCATCCCTTCTCATCTTATCTTAAATATGCTCAATAAGATTTGAATTTAAATTTCAAATTTATCACTCTAACACCCACACTTTCTCTTCAAGTAAAGGAATATTCCTTTGGAATATTCTTTATGTTTTTGGCATATTCCTTTTTATACTATGCCAACTCATCAACCCAACCATGGTTAGTTTTCAATTAAACCATTTACATGTGAGGAATACCCAAACACAACTTTTGTTCAATACTTCTTCTCTATCTCTTTGATATTGGACAAACACTCTCCAATCTTCTTCTAAATTACTTCACAAATTTTTTTATTAAATTACTATTTGAGTTGGTTGACCTTGAGTGTAATAATAGTGGAAATGTCAAAGCATGAAGTACAATTGGGGGTTTAGCAAGAGCGGGTAGTTAAAACGCCAAAAACCGGAAAAACTCAAGGTGGGTGCGTCAGCGCGCCACTGGCTCATGGGTTTTGCCACTTCCATGTTTTTAGCCTATAAATACCCCCTCTTGGTTATTGTATTCCTCACCTCTTGCCATTCTTTCTTCCTCACTTTTCTTTTCTCTTATCCTCTAAGTCTAACACCTCGTATGTTCTTAATCCTCTCTTCAATCATCTATTAAAGAACACATCTCCGCAAGAGAGACACACAAGTACTTAATCCACGCTTATGTGTTAGTAGTCGAGGGTCTTCTTTCTCACACCCTTTCTATTATAATCGAGTCTCTAGGTTAGGTTAGGACTTGATTTGAACAATCAACTTTTCATTCAGTTCGGTTGTAAGGGAAGTCTTGTATCTTTGTGATCAAGCTTAGATCATTGGGGATCTAGTTGGGGTTTGGTAAGCTTCCAAGTGGAAGTTCTTAGTGGTCCTAGTTGATCTAAGTAATCTTAGAGGTTAAGTCGCATCACGAGTTTTGAGGGGTGGATTCCGAGGGCGGAATACCATAGGGAGTAGCTCTTCTTAGTGAGCGTCGATCTTAGTGTATATCGGTAGAGCGAAGTTGTAATACGGTTTATAGTCCACCATAAGGATTATACTAGAGTAATAGTATAGGTGTTGTGGATTCGCAACTGGACGTACGGATGGTCTAAACCTCCCATCCCGAACCAGTATATATCGTGGTCTCTCTCTCTCTCTCTATCTCCATCTACTTATTGTTGTTTTAGCTAAGTAGATCATCACACCACTCGGTTGTTTATGACTTAAAGTTTTAGAAACTTCGAAGAAGTCATAGAAACTTTAAAGAAGTCAAGATAACCGTATCTACCCCCCTCCCTCTACGGTTTTACAATTGGTATCAGAGCGGTTTACTCAAGTTTTCAAGCAGTAACGCCTTCCCGATAAGTCATTTTAAGTTGAAAGCTTCTTTTTCAAAAATTCAAAATCCTAACTCCGGTTTTTGAAAAAGTAGAGTAAAGATTCATGGCTTAAGAGAACTATGTCGAGGGGTGCTCTATGCAAAGAGCACCTTTGCTAGAGGCCGAAGGGTTTTGCTTTTCGAAAACCTGCTTTGAGACTTACATTAAGTCCAAAGATATTGACTTATGGCAAGTCATTCAAAATGGTAACTTTTACTTCGAAATAGAAGACTCAGAAACCAAGATGATGAAGGAGACTCTGTGTGAACTTCTCAAGAAGGATCAAAAGAAGCAACTTAGCAAGAACAACGAAGCCAAGATGATTCTTTACAATGCCCTATCTCGTAAGGAGTAGGAACGAGTCTTCATGTGTAAAACTGCCAAGGAAATTTGGCATACACTCATTATCACTCATCAAGGCAATTCACAAGTCAAGGATTGCAAGATTGATCTTTTCACTCAACAATATGAGAAGTTCTCAATCTCGGATGAAGAAACTATCGATAGCGGCTTCACACGATTCAATGCTATTGTAACTAGTCTCAAATCTTTAGATCAAGACAATTCAAGCAAAAATCATGTGAGAAAGTTTCTTCCTGCTCTTCCATTAAAATGGAGAGCCAAGGTGACGGCCATAGAAGAAGCCAAAGACTTGGCTGCACTTCCTCTTGACGAGCTAATAGGAAACCTTAAGGTTTATCAAAAGATATTGGAAAATTATGGTGTAGCCTCCAAGACTACAAAAGAAAAGGTCAAGTCCTTAGCTCTTAAAGCTAATGTCACTAGGGAACAAACTAGTGACGATAGTGAGAGTTAAGGAGGAAGTGATGAAGACGTCGACGAAGAAGAAGCCAAAGCATTCAATTTGATGGCTAGGAACTTCTGTAAGTTCTTCCGCAAGGGTAATCGTATTCGGGCGTGACAATCGATTTAGTTATGGTGCTAATAGGTTCGGAAGAGGCCGCAAAAATAGATTTGGGAACAAAGGAGGGGAAAGCTCTAGACAAAGGCGAGGTTGTTACAATTGCGGGAAAGAAGGTCACGTCATTATTGAGTGTCCAAAGCCCAAGAATAACAAGGATTTTGTCAGAAGAGCTTGGAGTGATAGTGAAGACGGTGACGAACCTTAAAATGACGCAACTTGTCTTATGGTAATTGACTCTCAAAGGTACAAACTAAGTCTTCTACTTCTAATAATTATTTAGATATTATAGATTTGCAAAATGAGAAGGAGGAACTCCTAAGGTTTAACAAATATTTTACCAAAACTTTTGTAAAACTTTAAAAGAAAACGCTCTTTTGAAAGTGACAAATCAAAACTTTTAAGTAAAATCAATGATATTGAATTTGAACTAAAGAAACTTACAAATGATAGAGAGGTGGTTGAACCTTGTAAGAAGTGTGATGTACTCACGCAAGAGGTTGACTTTTTTAAATGTAACATTTCCAAGCTTCAAAACGAAGCATTGAGTTTTTCAAAATTTAAGAAGAGTAGCATTATTTTGGACGATATGTTAAGTCGTCAAAAATTGTCCCAAAATAAGGAAGGTCTTGGATTTTATAAAATGATAAAACCACTTCCGTAAGTCTAAACAAACTAATAACGTTTATAATAGAAGGACAAAACGAGGCTCCCGAAAAATCAGCACCTGACGCGCAGAGTGACGCGCCAGCGAGCCATCAAAAATCGGGGTCTTGTTTAACGATTTTACTAAACCCGTTGATCCTCAAACTCGTTTTGCAAACACTCGAGGTACCCAAACACTCGTTACAAGAGTTGAACCCACCAAACAAGGATATCATCTGGTTTCACATAATGGACTTGGATACACTCAAACTCGAGTTGACTAAAGACCTCTCTTACCCACTCTTAATATGCGACCTCCTAACTCATATAACCGAAGACCTTCTTTTCAAAACAACTATTTTTCCGAAAGAATTTTTTTATAATAATCAAAGGTCTTCATCGTATCAACACAACACCTTCCAAAGGAGAGAAAACTCCTACCCAAATCATAGACTAAAAACACCCTAGAGCGTTGGACCAAACTTTCAAAACCTTCATGATTTTCAAAACAATCCTCGGTCCGCGTTCTTCAGTTACGATCTACATAAATTATGTGCATTACTTCAAGACCCAAGAATGGTTAACTTTGGCACCATATTTGCTAACCACAACGGACCCAAGAAACAATGGGTACAAAGACCTTGAATTTATATTTGCTTGTAGGTATGTCTTAAATGCGATCTACTACCGGATGATTGGATTGTGGATAGTGGTTGCACTAAGCACATGACCGGGAATAGAAGATTGTTTACTTCATACAAGGCGTATGATGGTGGACATGTCGTATTTGGGAGCAACCTAAAGGGCAAGGTCATCGGTGGAGGTAATATTTCTCATGACTCAATTACAATTACCAATGTTGAGTGATGACATCAAATAACGTCATATTAGTGGCATCATTTATCCTATTTATATTGCTCGTTTTATATTATTTTATATAAGATTTGATACTTAATTGCTTATCTTTGTGAATTTCAGTTATTATCGACCAATTGGCGAAAGATGGAGAAAAGAAGGTGTTTTGGAGCACAAACGATGAAATACAAGAAAGTCTACTAAATCTGAAGAATACGATGTATCATTCTAGACAAATAATCCGTATCTCAAGACTTAGACGAATTCAAGACCATTGCATGACTTTAAAGAATACACCGTATCCACATCAGCAAATACATCGTATATGAAACCTTGGTCAACACTTGAAACAAGCACGTATTACTCCCAATATGTCGTATCCATGAGCCTCAATGCGCCGTATCCATGTTGGACTTAAACAGGTGTATATGTTTGTTGCTTGTGTTATCTTGTATGTGGAAAACTAGAATGAGGGGTTGAATAGTTTACCACTTTTTGGTTTAAGGTTTTAAAGTGTTTATAAAAATTCTAGATTCGACTTTATGTGAATTCAACACTTGCACAATATGAACAATATACTTATATAAACAATCAATAGGATAGTATGAAAAAATAATGTAAGACAAGAGATAAGAGTAAGAACAATCAAACCACAACGCGAGGGATTATTTAGTGGATCTAATGAAGCACTCTTCGCCCTAACTCACTCCCTCGGAGCAACACCGTAACTCCAGAGTTTTTCTCACTATGTCATCAAGCCCCTAATGGGCCAGAAAACAGTTACACAACTTTTCGCTTATCTGATTTCCCCGACACAACCAAATGTCGAGTTCTAATCTTAGCTAGAACAAATCTACCACAACTTCACAACTTCACTACACAACTTTTCTTCACGACTTGATCATGACTACACAACTTCTTCACAACACTCCTTAGTTTTCTTCACACCACTACTTCAACCAAGCCACTACTATAATCACACCTAAGCTAACACTATTTAGGAAAGATCACCATGATCTAACTATACTTACAACAATCAACCCAAGAGCAAACAACTACACAACTTTACAAGATTACAAATGAATTACGAAGTTAGATAGGATCAATAAGAATGTAACACAGACACAAAGGTGTAATACTCTTCACTTTGATGATGGAAGTAATTCTTTCCTCTTGCACTTAAGAATTGAGCTTGGGTCCACTTGAAATAAAGCTTTATGATTAGAATGATCAAAGGATTTAATGAGATGTTGGCTTCGTTTAAGAACAGAAAGAAAGTGAGTGTAAAAGGTGGAGAAAAAGTGGGGAAAAGTCCAGTAATTATAGGACACACAAGAGGAGTGTCTAGCCTACTAGGGCGATTCCTCTGTAAATAGGTGTGGCGGTCCCCCTTAAAAATAGTGGGCCGCCAGTGTATTAAAGGAGGGCCCCTAAGACTTAGGGGTTCCCCAGTTTGTCTTTTTGTGTATGGAAATTTTCTTGGAACTTTTCTAAGCCATATTTTTTTTAAGTTTTAAAGGTTCGAGAAATTTGAGATTTCAATAATGGTTTATTTGGAATAAAACATTTCAATATTCTTTTAATTGTAGAAAATGTTTTGTATGTTTAAAAAAATGTTTACAACATTTTATAAAAGATGTGAAGTTGAGATAAAATTTTCATTTGATCATAAAATGCATTAAGATTTAATTATTCTGGACCTTTAAGTGATAGAATTTTCGAAATAAAATACAACTAATTACTTGTTTACTGTTTAGAATATAGCATTGAACTTTTTATTTTGTGCTTATCGAAAACGTAAAGATGTAAAAAATAATAATAATATTTTAGGCAATATTTCTATCAACAATCTCCTCCTTTTGATGATAACAAAATTTAAAACTACATTAAATTAAATCTATTTTAAACAAGTATTTAGTGAGTTTTATGCATTTCTCACCCCTTTTTGTAGAATCAAAAAGGCTTCAGTCGAGAATTTCAGTAAAATCGAACAGAATGAAATGCTCCCCTTGAGTTGCTCTCCCTTTTCTAGGGCACAAGGAATCGAGCTATGGCTTCTGGCTACAAAAACGAGTTAGAACAATACAAATAATTCTAACATGAAGCCAGAAGAAGAAAAATATACAAGTTGCAAGCAAACTCCAAAGCAAAAGATACTTCATACATTAATGACAATGTGTTGAACTTCACTAAAAGATACTTCATTCATTTATAACAATGTGTGTGAACTTCCTAATACATAAAAAAAATCCTAAATAGCCATAGAAGGATTTTTAACTTGCTTGCGACACAAAAGGGTTTAACGATTATTTGTAGGCATATTATGAGATTAGTTGGTCAGAGAGTTTGGAGCGGAGGCGGTTGTGGAAGGGTAATCTCTTTGAACTCTAGGTGGTGGATGAGGTCGAGTGAGGAGGAATTCAATCCAATTGATATCCTCACTTAAAGCAAGGAATTGTTTTTGGGTGAAGATGCAACAAAGGCAATACCCAACATGGGTTTCAACTTGGTTAATGTTGAGGGTGTGTGGTAGGTTTGGAGAGTAAGGTGATAAGGGAATGTTGTTTTTTATGTTGTGAGAGATGCATGGCTAAGAGATTTGATAGGTCTTGTAGTTGATTAATGTCGTCAACTAGGCTGTCTCTACTTAGAGATAAAGGTGGTGTATGTTGAGTTTGATTGTCACTTTGAGGTGGAGATTGAGTGTGAGTAACATGTTGAGTTTGGTTGTCACTTTGAGGTAGAGCTTGAGTGTGAGTAACATGTGAATTGATGGGTGAGATGGGAAATAAAGGATGTGAGACAACTTGTGATGATGTGGGAGTGTCCTTAATGTAAGGATTTGGTGATGCATGATTGAGGTAATTGTTTTCTTGAGATGGTTCATGATGAGGAGTGAGTGGTTTTGGTATTGGTGTAGGTGAACTTACATTGAGCTCATTGGATGTGTTACAAGGGTTTAGTTTCTTCCTCCAAATGGGATTCACACTCATTTTGGCTACCCTTGATGGTTTAGATGTGGGTTTGTTAGGTGATGTCATTGGTGAGGATGATTGTGATGATGATGGTTGAGGATGTATTTATAGTGGAGGAAAGGTTTAAATTAGGAAGAATGAACATTTAAAGGATCAAATCCAAGAAATGTTTGTGAATTTAGGGAAACAGTAAGTCTATGGGGTATTTGGTCAAAATGGATGAAAAAACTGTTTTAACTGTGATCTACTAGGTCGGTCCCCTTAATTAGGGGTCGGTCCCCTTAAAGATAAGGGGACCGCCCTTTGTGAATTAAGGGGGCTGCCTACTGCTATTTCCCAGGTTTCCTAAAAATTGATTTTTCTCAAAATTTTGTGTGGGGTTTTCTGTTTTGGTGGTTAATTTGCAGCAAGTCTATCCTTTTATGGCAATTAAGATTTATTAACATATAGCAATTAAGCATTCAACATTCTACATATATATGACAAGTTGTAGGATAAACTAGTTCACATAATTTTGGCATATAATCATATATGAATTAAAGACCAAAAGAATGAAGAGCATATAAAATAGTACTCCCTCCGTCCCTAAATAAATGCCCACTATTGACTTTCAAAGTCATTCTTCTTCAACTTTGACCTTAAATTATTTTGATTGTGTTATATTATACTTAATGCAAAATATATGAATGGATTGAATTTTAAATGTATTTTCATTGGTATGATTTTCATCAAGTATTATATAACACAAACAAAATAATTTAAGGTCAAAGTTGAAGAAGATTGACTTCGAAAGTCAATAGTGGACACTTATTTAGGGACAGATGGAGTATATATTTTGCATTGGATAAGACTCCCACCATTGCTAAACACCTAGAAGTAAGAGAAGTAAGAGAAGTAAGAGATGATAAAAGATGTCAGGTTCACTCAAATTTTACAAAGGGTTTTAGTTGTATAATAGCAACGTACTTTCTCTAATGTTTCGTTTTGGTATGTGAACTTTTTTTTGTTCTACTTAATGTAACGAACTTTCAAGTTTTGTGTTAATTTGCACCATCAAACTTGTTTTACCGGAATCAACTATATTTTTGTTTCACTTAACGACCGTTTGCAACGTTAGGCTTTTTAGCCAACGAACGTTTGCAACGTTCGTCCTTTATACTAACGATTGTTTATTTTTTTCTAATTATTTTTAAATTTATATACGTTTTTATATACATATTTTTATACAAATATTTTTATACACGCATTTTTATACACACATTTTTATACACGTTTTTATACACATATTTTTAAACACGTATTTTTATACACATATTTTTATACACATATTTTTACACACATTTTTATACACATATTTTTATACACATTTTTATACACGTTTTTATACACACATATTTATACACACAATTTTATACACATTTTATACATACATTTTTATACACGCATTTTTATACATATATTTTTATACATATTTTTATACACGTTTATATGCACATTTTATACATATTTTTATATACATGTTTTTATACACATTTTTATACACACGTTTTATACACACGTTTTATACACATGTTTTTATACACATTTTTATAGACGTTTTTATACACGTATTTTTAAGTACATATTTTTATACATACTTTTATACACGTATTTTTATACACATTTTTATACACGTTTTTATACACACATTTTATACACGTTTTTATAAACACATTTTTATACCCGTTTTTATACACACATTTTTATACACACATTTTATATGTGTAAATGTGTGCATAAAATCGTGTACACACATGTGTATAAAAATGTGTATAAAAACGTGAGTATAAAAACGTGTGTAAAATAGTTCACGTACCAAAACGGAACATTAGAAAAAAGTTCACGTACCAAAACGGAACATTAGAAAAAGTATTAAACATGCCACGTAGGCTTTTTTCCGGTTTTATAACTTTTTTCCCGGTTGCCAGTCAAGGTTGGTGCAAATTAACCACTAAATCTTGAAAGTTCGTTACATTAAGGGAACATAAAAAAGTTTCAATCGTACCTTAAACGGAACATTTGAGAAAGTACGTTGCTATTGTACGGCTAAAACACTTTTTTTCCTCGTAAGTCCAAGGGTCTCTTTGTAACTTTCTTTTATTTTCTAAGGGTTATTTTGTATATTTTTTAAGGATTGAGATTCTCTCAAGTTTAGATCAACATGACCGGTCATGTTTTCTCACAAACAAAAGAAAGACTAGGTCCCGCAGTAGACCCCACAGTTTTGTATGTGAGGGAACATGACCAATCATGTTCATTCTAACTTGAGAGAATCTCGATCCATTTTTTAATTTCTTATGAGTTGGTTGATTGAATTTTTTTACTGTTAATGTTTTCTGATTTTTTGACTGCTAACATTTTTAGAAGTCCCACTTTTTTATGTTTTATAAAATTAATCAACACAAGTTTGACTAAAAAAGTTATATTTAACATTTTCCTACGATACTTGGGGACATTAGATCGAAGCTAGTCGTTAAAATAACTAGAAAAAGAGAACATACTTTACATAGGCAGGACGGAACAGGGGGTTGTCCTGGGGGGTCCCCCCCCCCCCGGGACCCCCATGGAATTTTGCGGCATAGTGTTAAATATTGTGGCGTAGTGTTAAATTTTGTTATATTTTTCCTAAGTGCACCTGGTCCCAAAAATTTGCGTTCCTTGTTTCGTATAACTTTTCGTAAATGCAACTCGGTTCATTGTGTTCCTCGGTTCCCGTCCATGTACATACGTATATTTCCAACAAAAGACAATGCAATAGAAATGGCTCTAACTGATTAACAGAACCTAAACAAGACTAAGAGATCAATTACAAGTTACCTACACAATCTACTATTATCTCAATGAAAACTATTTCACAAGAGAAATTACATCAATTACACGATTACACAGATTATATCTCTAACGGATGATCAACACTATCACAAGCATGAAATGTGCAAGAGAGGCCACTTGGTGGGCCTGAATCGTCAGCTGCTGAATCGTTCATAACACGTTGAATCAAATTATTATTAAACTTCTCTACAGTTTCAACCCTAGCGTCACGTTCGTTGGCCGCACCAGCCCATGGCCACCCTTTATTCGTCACAACGATAGGAATAACAGATTCTGCGTAAAATTAACTATAATAACTGTTACGAATTAAAGTTGCAATAACTTAAAACAACATCTGCTTCTGATTAGGAAAAGACCAAACAGATTCTCCATACAAATGTTTTTAGGTTTTAGGTTTTTGCTTATTTGATGATTTAGTAGTCAAATAATCAGTTTTATGGGGTTAGTTTCAAACTAGATGCAACAAACAGGTATTGCCTTTGCTTATCTGATGATTTAGTAGTCAAATATGTGAGTATTAGTGAATATAAGAATGTGGGCTAATATGTATAGGACTAGACTCATATATCATGCATGCATGTGATAATTTCATATATAAAATATTTTGTCATGTTTATAAAAATGTTTACAACATTTTATAAAAGTGTGAGATTGAATAAAAATTTTCTTTGATCATAAAATGGATTAAGCATTTATTTATTTATACATTTAAGTGATATAATTTTTGAAATAAAAATTTACTACTAATTACTTGTTTACGTTTAATTTTACATTGAACATTTTTATTTTGTGATTATCAAAACGTAAAGACGTGAAAAATATTTACAATGTTTTTAGGCATTATTTCTATCAACATTGTATTTGCTTGTTGCCAGTTGTAGCCAAGAACACCTTGAAGGTTATGCTCTTGACCTATGGATCCCAACCTTGGAACAAGGGGGAGCAATGATCTAGGAGGAGCACGTGTCAAGATATCCACTCTTTTCTTCTACATAGATATCAACCTTCAAGCAAAACCCCAAGATCTCGCATTTTTGATTCGACAAAAGGGGGAGAAGGAAAGCAAAGAGTTCTAGTTTACGGGGAGAAGATAAGCAACTAAAGCTCGTTGAAGACCAAGTTCAAGCTTCACCAAATTACAAGGGCCAAGACCAAGACGCAAGCTACATCAACGGCGTTCTTCATCTTCGCTATGTTTGTAATTTTAATTTGCTTTCGAAATTTTATTTGTCATCATAAAAAAGGGGGAGATTGTTGGTGTAACATTGACTAGGATCTTCTTTATGTTTTAATGATGTCAAATAAACATTCGCAACACCTAAAATAACAAATAGCCAAAATCCAAAAAACCAAACAGTGAATCTGGCGTTCTAGTCACGCGTCAGCACGTGGCCAGCGCGCCACTTACGACATCTGTTTTTACGGATTTTGTTTTGTTGGCTTTCCTCTTACCCGGCACATGTGGAAACTTCAATAAAGGTATGAATATGATCTTTGAGCATTTGGGAACACTCCTAATGAGATTAAGACATAGAGAGGAGCAAAAACAAATCCTCTCGTTTTTAACAAAATGTCAACTCAAATCTTTTGTCAATTGCCTCTAGCCAAGGGAGAAAATTCTTTCTAAACCTAGTATGAATATACTTTCAACATACCATCAAACGAAAGTATCCATTTGAGCTTAATCCGGATTTACGTTGTTCCTAATCACGTAACGGGTTTTACTCCCTTATTGGTCAAACTAAGTCAAAGGTCACTTTGCTTAAACGCATCCTTTCCCGTTATGGGATATGCTTTACTTAAGATTCAAAGCACTTAGCTTGTTTGCATCAAGATGATAAGTGATCAAATCCATTGTTGATAATCATGAATTAAATTCTAAATGACTAATTGAGTTTGTAGTATTTGTATTTGAAGGCGCTCCTACATCTCTACCTTTCGCTCCTTCCCCCTACCTTTATTCTATATAACTGCATCTATAAAAAACACTCCCTCATTCCATCGTCCATTCCTTACCTGTATCACACCACATAACTCCATTATACTATCTTCACAAACCAACATCATCCCCCTCACCATAAATACCCCCTATTCGCCTCCTTAATCCACTTCTTACCCACAATCTATCCTCGCATTATATACACCCTTCACCCACCCCCACTCCTCATACATCCCTCTTTCTAAACCCACTCCATATCACATGTGACCCATCCCCCCCCCCCCCCTCTAAATTTCTCTCTTAATGGCAATGTGATTATTAAACCATAATCAATCCTTTGATTATTCTCTTCTTCATCATCAACACCATCTCCAAGATTAAACCTTTTTCTATATAAATCTTCTCAATAATTATACCACCACCATATGGACAACGTCACCATTACCTTAGCAACATTGTATATGAGGTACTTCTTGTCCTCCAACATTTCCAAAATAGGCTCATATCCAAATCACATCAAAACATTCTCCACTCATATACGTACTCTTCTCTCTTTCTCTTCTTCACTTCTACACTCACACAACTCACTTATGAATTCAAGCTACACACACACATACTCAAAGCTTTCTTTACACATTCTCATCGTCATCCCTGCGCGACATCTCGAGCTGCTATCTCTTGCACGCACTAACCTCCTACCACATCATCTTCAGATATAGACACACTTTGCACCCCCAATCTCATATCCTTACCCATTCAATTGAATCTGTGATCTTTTTGGCCTAAAATATCACATAAACTCTAACCCATTGCCATCTCACTTCCAATCATTCTTATTCCTTTTACCCACATGTTGGCATAGATTTCAAATTTAAATCACATAGCCTTACGGACTCCAAACCATCCACATCATGTAACTCGTTTCTTTTCATCAGTTATCCCACATTATGCTCATTAAGATATGGAATGTAAATTCAAATTCATCCCTTCAACATCCACACTTCCTCTCCAACCAAAGGAATATTCCTTTAAAATATTCTTTATGCTTTTGGCATACTTCTTTCTATCCTAACTATGCCAACTCATAAACCTAACCATGGTAAGTTTCTAACTAGACCATTTACATGTGAGGAACATACCCACTCAAACACCCCTTTATTCAATACTTCTTCTCACTATCCTCTCTCAAAATATTGGCCAAAACACTCACCCAACTCTCCCTCTAACCCTCAACACTAAAATATCACACTTCACAAACCGCTTCTTATTAAATAGTTATTTGAGTTGGTTGACCTTAAGTGTAAGAATAGTGGAAAGGTCAAAGCGTAAAGTAAAATTGGGGGTTTAGCAAGAGCGGGTAGTTAAAACGCCCAAAAAAAACCCGAGGTGGGTTCTAGCGCGTTGATGACGCGCTGACGCGTGGGTCAACGCACCACTAGCTTATTGGTTTTGCCACTTCCATGTTTTTGGCCTATAAATACCCCATCTTGGTTTTTGTATTCCTCATCTCTTGCCATTATTTCTTCCACTTTTCTCTTCTCTTATCCTCTAAGTCTAACACCTCTTGTGTTCTTAATCATGTACTTTTATCATCTATGAGAACTACATCTGCAAGGAGAGACTCACCAAGTTACTTAATCCATACTTGTATGTAGTAGTCGAGGGTCTTCTTTCTCATACCTTTTATATTAGAATCAAGTCTCTAGGTTAGGTTAGGGACTTGGCTTGATTTGGACAATCAACCGTTTTTTTTAGTTCCGGTTGTAAGGGAAAAGACTTGTATCTTTGTGATCAAGTTCTAGATCATTAGAAGATCTATTTAGGAAGATCTTGCTAAGCTTAAGGGGGAATTTCTTATGGGGTCCTTGTTGATCTAAGTGATCCAAATGTTAAGTCAAAATCACAAGTTTTTTAGGGCGGGTGGGATCGAGCTGTGAGGGCGTAATATTGTGGGAGTAGCTTTCTTAGTAAGCGTCAATCTTAGTGCAATATCAAGTTAGAGCAAAATTGGTCCCAAATGGTTATAGTCCACCATAAGGATTATACTAGAGTATTAGTATAGGTGTCATGGATTTGAAACTGGATGTACGGATGGTCTAAACCCGCATCCCAAATCAGTATATATCATGGTCTCTATCTATCTCCATCTACTTATTGTTGTTTTATCTAAGTATATCATCATACCACTCGGTTGTTTGTGACTTGAAGTTTTAGAAACTTCAAAGAAGTCAAGATAACCGTATTCACCCCCACTACGGTTCCACAGAACTAAAAAAAGAAAAGAAAACATATAATCATTATATTTATTAAGAAAATTTATTGATAGGCATTATAACATCATCAAGTCTAAGTAACTTTTAATTAAGTTAATGGAGTTTTTGTTATTATTATGTTGGTTGACAAAACTACTAAACGTCGTACGATCCAACAGGCAGAACTCACACCCCAAACAAAAAACATGCTCAAACACACACTTCACCTTCAAATTATATTAGTGCCTCAGATATACAAATCTGTTTTTCAGTTAGCATCATCCCAAAACCAAACCTTTTGAAATCAAATATAGTGATAAAAATTGAATGTTAGATACAAACAACTTTGAAATGAGTGCATAAACTTTTTGAAAAAGAAAGATTTTACATGAATTGAGCCTCTATGGTAGTGGAGGTTTAAACTCCAAACATTAAATATTTTTGAAAACGATAAAAAAAATATTATTGTTCACCAATCAGACATTCGTGAAAAAATATTTTGAAGTGTTAACATTTTTTTGGAATGTTACTACTTAACAAAAAATAAATATTCTTAAAATTGGTGAAAATGATTCATGCAGATTGGTTTTTGGCAAAAACAATTCCTGTTTTTTATTTGCTTTGCAAAAACACTCCTGGAAAATTGCAAAAAGGTCCATATACAATCTTGAAAAATACCAAAAATGGTCCTTGTGAGTTTGGTTTTGGCAAAAATGGTCTTTGTTTTATATTTGCTTTGAAAAGACAATGTCTGAAATTTTGCATAAAAATGTCGCTAACGTTAACATGTGATTAAGAAAACAGTTCGTGTGTTAAATCTGAAGAGTTTTGTGTGAAAACGTTGCACAACTGTCCCTCCAGTTTACTTGTTTTGCAAAAAGAATTTCTACAAAAATCATAAAAAACATCACTGCCGTTACTTGTGATTTTTTTAACGGTTCCTTAGTTGCGTCTAGATTTTGTGTCCCATGGTTGAGCACAGGTAAAAATATCCTCGTTAATAACATCGTCATTGTTTTTATGTAGCGAGAAAACTTTGTTTTAATTTTTAGTTGGATGTGCGTAACAGTTAAATTTTCTCATCCTAAATTATTTGTCCATATTTTTTTCGTTGTGTGTCAAAATAATTGTCTAATATTGTACATTGATTGTGAAATTTGATCGAAACTATCATATTACTATGAAAACATTTATTACAAAATTTTAAAGAAAAAAACAGTTAGTCAATTAGTTTGTGGTAAAATTATTGCTCTATAAAAAACAAATAACAAAAGCTATTTTTTAGAGTTTTTATACAAGGACAATTATTTTGACAACACGGGATAATTTTTAGAGAAAATTCCAGTTTTAGTTACAAAACTACACATTGGACCATATTCTAGTAAAAAAAATATTTTACACATTTAGTCTTGTGCGATCGTGAGACAATGCTATTGAAAAATGTCTAAAAGTTGATAATGTTTTTTTTCAAGCCCGGGGGTGACATTTTGTGCGAGCAATGTGATGTTTCTTGCTAGCACAGTTTGTCTTATTCAAAAGTCAATCATGTGTTCTACATTTTTATTCATTTTATATTTCAAAAAATAAGTGAGACCAACGGTTGATTTTTTGAATTAAACAAACTATCACTTTGATCTAGAAAAATCCATTATTTTGTTCGCACAAAATATCATTTCGGTCTAAAAAAATCTTCAACAACTTTTGAACACTTGTCAACTTTTTAATAAAGTCGCACAACTTAACGAACTCACAAAACTAAGGCCCGTTTGGTTTGTATATGAGTTTAGAATTAGGATTTTGATTTGAATATTGATTAGGACTTGGATTTGAATTTGATGCAGAAGAGAGAAAATAATTTTATATATTAAATGTATAAAATTAAAATAAATATTAAATGTATAAAAACAAAACTGGTATATTGCTTTTAACTTTAGCAGAGTTAAAAAGGAAAATGTAAGGTTGAGAGTGTTACTAGTCATTACAAAAGTCAACAAGAACAAAAAAATGACCAAATCAACAAATTAATCTATTTTACTAAAGAGCGGTATTTTGGTATCAGTGCTACCAAAGCACACGACTCTCAATACTCTATATTTACTTTTTTTAATTTCTTTCCCACTTTCATCTTCTCTTCTGGCGATATTTTTCATACCACTCCCTACTCCACTTTTGATGCTCTCTCTTTCAATAACATAACGGATCTCACCCACCTCTCCATCTTTCACTCTGTCTCTCTGCATGGTTATTCGGTTCTTGCCGATGACTATAGTTTGTGTTGATTCGTGGTTTGGTTAGGTTTCTGAGACTGAGATGCTCTATAGATTCCAAAATATAAACTGAAATAACTGGTAAGATTTTATGTTTCATAGACCTGTATTTTTAAACTATCATTTGATTTTAGTAAGGGTTTTTTGTGAAATAAAAAGTGTTGTCCAACTTGAGCAGGTGAGCAAGACTCTCCTACTAAAACTATAATGTCTTGGTTTCTAATTACAATATGACTCTGGCTTTTATAGCCGCCCGACCACCTTGTTTTGATCTAAGTTCATTTGTAAAGAAAATTACTCTGTTGAGTCAGTTTGAATACGGGAAAATAGTACAATACTATGGGGAAGATAAGGTATTACTTTAATGCTTTTATATTATATATTATATATATATATATATATTATATTATATATATATATATATATATATATATATATATATATATATATATATATGTACGATGCATTCCTAAATTTTTGCATGATAGTGTAATAATTTGTCCCATTGATATCTTAATCCGAATCCCCTATAGACTAGGATATTGATGGCTGGTGCTAGTAAATACATCATTATCGTGTGAAAATAGTTATTTTTATGGCATTAGATGTGACATACTTTATATACTGTAATAACAACCTCTTTGTCACAGTTGAGTTAGTTATAAGAAATATTACTAATGCTTCTGTTTGGGCAATATATTTTTTGTAACTCACTTTATTGTAGCTTACTTAGATAGTTATCAATGTTTATCAATAAGATTTGCATCAACTTCTATTTTCTTACACATATTTACTCAATTTTATACTATGACTCTTAAAGTTGGAAATGACATGGTGTGTTCTACCTGTTAAGTTAGCTGTTACGCTTCACCAGTCTTGGTCAACATTAATGATAATAACTAACAGGAACTTTTTAAAAGGTAAGGCTATAATCAATATTGATGGAATGGATCTTTGAGTATATAGAGAGGAAAGAAGAGTCTCGCCTTGTTTGTAAATTGATTTCGAGGACTATGTGCATATTTGGTAAACCAATAGTATCTATGTTTATTTGTATCAGACCTATACACACCTTTATATTATTATTACCATTGTTACTATAGTCAATTTGTATTTTTGTTGTAGAAGGTTAGAACTCTCTCTCTCTCTCTCTCTCTCTGCTCTCTCTCTTTCTCTCTCTCTCTCTCTCTCTCTCTCTCTCTCTCTCTCTCTCTATCTCTCTCTCTCTCCCTCTCTCTCTCATATGATTAGTTTAACGCTTAGCACTTCTTATATTAGTTACTACTTACTAATTATTTGTCATTTGAATTTTTTCAGTCCCAAGATCGTGTAGGAGCAACCGATTGTTCTTGATTATGTCAGCTTACCAGAATATGTATCCTCTGCTAAGCATACTTCAAGTACACTAGCAGCTTTTTGCGCAACACTTATATGGAAATCTGATATATATGCATGTGATGGAATGGGCGTGTCAAACAAGTTGTGTTACGGGCTAAAATGGGTAATTTAGTAAGCCATTTATAACTATGTTATCAGCTTAATTCATTTGTATGTATGCTCTTTTTGTTGAATTCAAACTACCCAAGGTCACATAGCCAATTTCTTCACGGGTACAGGTGCAATCAAAGGCAACGGCCAAAATAGTTAGTTTGTTAAGCAATAAACTAAATTGGGTGCAATTGTGCAAGGTATATGTTCAAAGAATAATATTTAACCTATATATGTATCAAATTATTACAGGGAGCAGAACGAGTACATGTGTATCACCCATGGTGTAGGCATTATTCTAAAGGAAAAAAGACCTTCGTTCGTGGTAAAGATCACTTTGTTGATGACACCCTTGGGTTTGTTTTTTTTATTCTCTGTTTCTTGGATATTTTCTTTAAGGTTTGACTATATGTTTACATGACTGAATTATGGATGTTTTATGCAGTAAATGTTGTGTAAAGATTAATGATCTTAAAGATAGAGAGAGACATGAAATGTGGTTGCTACTCGACCTGATAGTGTTAACCCTCATTACCACACAATCAGGTAATTGTTGATCGTTCTTGTTACTCTTATTGTAGAGCTCATAAACTACAGCATAACTCTGTTAAAATTGCTTAGTATACAGTTCACTGTACAAAATGGTGATTTCAATCTGACAAATTGAATTTACAAGAGATCATGTTCCATTTGTTTTCAATCTTACTGTTGTTCTAATTTTAGATGTGAAGAGAAGGAATCCACTCTGGCATATTACCACCGAATACACGGCAACAAATGGGCAGAGATAGCTAAACATCTACCCGAAAGGTATACTTAATAACATCTTTCAAAGGTGCTTCCCCCTTTACAGTAATTTTTCTCATTACATGTTTTAGTTTTCAAGCCAACAGAGATTACATAAATTCTCACCTAGTTCATTGTTGCGCATTGGCAGGACTGACAATGCAATAAAAAATCATTGTAATTGTTATTGAAAGTTCATGTTAATACTGCTGTCATACATTAGTGCTGCCAGTAATAGTACTAAGTCTTTTGTCTACATAGTGCTGCGAGCATAGATTAGTGCTTCCAACAGAGGTTAGTGCTGCTTGACGCAGTTACTGCTGCTAGTTGTTCTCGGTTGTGGATCCATGTTTTATTTAACAACCACTGTTGCATCCAGTTGGCAGATGGTTTCAGTTTGGAGAAGATGTCATCTCCCCTTGGTGTTCTTGTTATATTTGAGTCTCGGTCTGAAGCACTAGTTCAGATATAGGTATAGTACTTAAGTTATCTCTTTAAACTAAAATCCGCTTATTGTATGTGCATGGTTGCTATACATATCATTACATTTAGCAGCTTCATTCTAAATTTAGTATTTACTGATTAATTTCATGCATTTATTGATATCTAATATGTTATCACTATTTATACATACCAAAATAGTAATAGTCGCAATAAGCCTTGATTTCTAATATGTTATCACTAAGCCCCACGCATTTTTTGCTCCTGTTTACAATTGTAGTTATGTTTTCTATATGAAATAAAATATTTTTATCAATAATAGTTTGCCAGTCTTAGAATGTAATTATATTATGTGTATGACTGCATTGCCAAATGGGTGTGTAGCTCATATGGTAGAGCGCTCACATTGCATGCGAGAGGCACGGGGTTCGATTCCCCGTACTTCCTTATTTTTTCGTTGTGTGACTAAATATTACAAAACGCCACACAAACATAAAATTCATGTGGCCATTGGATGAACAATAGTCATACAAAATACACATTTCTTTACTTTAAACACCATATGGTCACACATATTAACACTTTTGGCCACTCTATGTTTAATTGTATGTGACTAAATATACAAAAACAAACATGCTTTGTTGGTTGTACATTGTTTACGGTCACTAAATTGTACCTATTTAGTCACAAAAAAATATGGATACGGACACTAAAGCTTCCTTATGTGTGACTAACTCGAATGCGTGACCGTAGGTGACCTACGGCCGCGCGACCTTTTGTCACACACAAAACTTTTCGCGTGTGTGACTATATGTATATAGTCACACATTTTTGGTGTGACCAATACCACTTTTTGTACTAGTGCTATCAGCAATTTCCTGATGGCAGCCTGAGACATGGCTGGTGCTGCAGATGTTGGTGTCCTCTTAGGAGTCATTCTATCAACATTTACAAGACAACACATAATAAGAATATATCATTGTATGGATTCTTATTTGGTACAAGTTCTAACAAAGAAATACACATTCTTTGATATTACATTGCAGGATATAACTATAAATTTTTGGAATGGACACTTTAACAAGCATCTAACTCATTAGGTTTCTTGAGGACTGGTTCATTTCTCAGTGGTTTCAGTATGATCCATAACGAGTTATCTAACTCTACAAAGATAGACTCATCTGGAAGTCTTAGATTCCAAATTTTTTTATGCCCAATGTCTTGATTATTAATCATATCCATGATACCTGGGTACAAAGGTTTGAGAAAACCGGGTGGTAAGAGAGCCATAGTAACCTAGATACATAAAGATACGATACATCATACTACAGAATATAGGATAGACAACTACGACATACATAAATCGGTATCATAAAACAGCGAGGTATACTGGAATCACCACTGTATTAAGTCATAAACAACTTGTCTATATATTTTACTAGTTAATAATTTGACAAGTGTCATTATTTATGCCACACATCTAGTGGTTGGATTCTAACAAAAGCTGTAAATGATAAGGATCTAGTCTAGTAGTCTGGTGGTCCTCCCTTGTGGTTCTTGAGCTCATGGATCTTATCCAGAAGACTCTTCATATCTGATCGGTGGCGAATCTGGATATCCTCAATGAGTATCTCTAAAGTTGAAGTTCTGACGCGAGCAAAAACAATCTCTTCATCATACCTTATTTGCTCTCTCTGAAATCCAGAAATCTGAGTACGGGCTTCTTGAAGTTTGATTTCTAGTTGGTCAAAATCTTGCTGTATGATTACTCGACCATTACCAAGACCTTCTATCTTATCTTCCATGTGCTCAATGCGCTCAAGAGGGAGCTCATCTAAGTGATTCAAAATAGTTTTAATTTGTTCCTCATGGTGCTCTAGACGCGTCTTATGAGAACTCTCTCCCATCTCAAATACCTGAGGTAGGGCGGAGGAATCAGTAGAGAAGGGTGATAGGAAAAGGGCTCATTTATGAGGTGGCAGAATCTCCTCGGGAAGAAAGAAATCTCGGGGATCAAATAGTAGTGATGATGGTAACACTGGAGATGGAGGCAAAACAGTTGGTGGAGCAATAGGAGCTCATGGTGATGGAACTAGTAGCATTATATGCTTGCATAACTTTCATATACGGATCATCGTGGAAAGGTGAGATGGTTAGCGAGGCTAAAAGATCCTTAGATAAATCCTCTGAAGGATCAGAAAAGGTGTTTCTCAGTGAAGCTGGGAAATAGTCTGGTGAAGCCAGGGTATAGTCAGGAGTGGTTGTAGAGGAAAAAGCATCCTCAACATTGGAATTAGATGGGACGATAATAGGGTAGATATAGTCAGGAGTAGATATAATTCTGTAACAACCCAGTGTGAAATAACATAAGTTATTTATATATTAGTTGTTGTATCTTTATAAACTATTTCAGGATGATGTAGTGTCCAGGAGGACTTCTTGGATGGAAAAAATAGTTATAGTTTAGGTTTTAACCTTGTTCTCTATAACCGAGGCTCTTGATACCAATCTGTAACACCCCCTTATTTGACATATAGCAGCGGAAGCTAAATTGGAGGTATTACTTCATGAATCAATAATCATAATCATAGAAAATGACTCAAAAGAGACGTTTGGAAATAAAAAAAAAAATTTAGGTTATCATTCAATAATATATCAGAGTTTTACAAAAGGAGGTCCCAAAATACATATGAAAACATAGAGTTTGAATGATAACAAGTTTGGACGTCCTTAAGTCCAATGCCACTCCGTGCCATAGGTTGCTCAATTACCTGAGATAAACATGCTAAAAAGGTCAACACAAAGGTTGAGTGAAATTCATAGGTTTGTAATGAAATGGTTGAATAGTCAATCATAAGTGGTAATATGCACAATTAAATTATCCTTCCCCCTCAAGGGAAAACAATATTATTGCCATAAGCTCATGTCACCCAACGTTAACATGGAAATCACCTAAGTGACCAATATTAAGGAATAAATGTCACTGTTGGAAAGGTCAACTTGCCAAATTTACCCATTATTCTCAATATTTGTGCATTTGATTACCTCATGTACACGTAAACACAAACGGGATTCATCAATCCCGATAGATCTATCCACAATATTCGCGTTCACTCGCAAGTGATTAATGGTTCATGATTAAATGATATTGGCAGTAGAGGTAAACTTAGGCAATAATATATCAGGATAACATATAGTTAGAAAATAATTGTATTCATAGTTTATAGCATGTATCTCCCTACGGAGTTTAGAAAACATGTAAAGGTGGGACTATGAACTCACCTTGATAGGGTAGTTTGATTGATGTCAAAAGTAAATCAAATGGAAGTAAACAGCTTCGACACGCAACCTGGGGTAATATGTCAAGTCTTAGTTTGATTGTTTATATTTTAAAACTTTATTTCATAAAGTTTAACGTAAATATTAATTTGGTTTAATAACTCATGAAAACATCGTATCATTGTTCGGGCTATCATAATCCAGAGGCCATGCAGTAAACGTTTGAGGAGCTAGGACACTTTAAATCGTAAATTCAGCAACTCGTCAAAACGTCTACCCAAATGGAAACCCCTCACATGAAATTTCCCTAGTCTTGTGATATGTTATAGTTTAAATGATAAGATTTTATCTTTTAAGTTTATTCAAAATAGCTCTAGTGAATGATAAATCTGGTAAATATTATAACATAATTATTTTTATATGTTTTGATCGATGAATGAACGATAAATGTGTCATTTAATAAAATCGAGTCTTATAATATTTAATTATATTTTTATAATTAAATTTAAGAATATTACATTTTATACCTTTAAGAATTCAAAATGACATATTATTACCCTTAGTATATATTTTGTTTACAACTTAAACCTTTTATATATAATTCTAAAACATTTAACCCTCAACTTTAAAGTTTGGCAAAATAAACCCCTAGAGTTTAACTTTAGGATATTTATATTTTTAGCCCCTCTAGTTATAAGTTTCAGAATATTTACAATATATACCCCTTTGCATGAAACGTTTTGCATTTTAAGTCCAAAAACCAAATACTTTGTATTTTTTCCCAACTTAGTTTTGCAGCTTATAGTTTATTACTATAAGCTAAAATAAGTAAGTTTGACGAGCTTATAGCTTATGAAAACAGCTTATGAGCTTAAAAATCCAAAATGGGCATGTTTGGCTTAGAAATAATAACCCGATGGGTTAGGGCTTTTAGGATTAGTTTTAATAATTATAAAAGGGATAAATGAGCTTATAGAAATAGCTTATTAGGTCAGCTTATAGCTTATAGCTTATTAGAGTTCAAAATTAGGGTTTTAGGGTTTGAAGGGCACAATTTGGTTTAGGAAAAACCAACGAGTAGGTTTAGGGTTTAAGAGTTTAACTCATGTGATCATGAAAGATGTAAGAAACTTATTAAGATGGGAATAAGCTCATACTAGCTTATTTGTAGAATTCGAATGGATTAGGGTTTTCCCAAAGTGGTCGAATTAGGGTTCAGTTTGGTTTAGGGTTTCCAACAAGGTTTTAACTTGTACAAATGATTAAAACAAGTTTATATATGATCATAGACATAACAAGAGCTTATTGAACTAGATAGAAAGCTTACTTAGTACACGAAATAGTGAAAATGGGTTGAATGGAGAAAATGAGACCCGAAACCTTTAGGAGATGAATCAAGGACCTTTGTTCTTGTTTCTTGGCTTTTAAATAGCTTAACCTTTCAACTCTTCTCTTCTAGGACTTGTTTAGATCATGATTTGAGTATGGTTTTGATTTGGTGATGTGTTTTGAAGGCATGCATGTCTCGGCTTATATATAGGGTCCGAAAATGGATTGGAGGCCAAGTTTTAGAGGGAGTGGTGGCCAAGATATTGAGGAGTAATGTCTAAGGAGTAGCTAAGGTAACTAAGGAGGGCTAGGGATTAGCTTATCAAGGTGTAAGGAGGGTGTAGAGGTTCGGTGATTACATAGGGGTGACAATGGTGTTTCTTGGGGCTCATGTCGGTGGAGTTGCTACAATGAGGGACAAGGAGCATTTAGACAAGGTAGAGCAGTGGTGTGTCATGGAGATGAGTGGTAGTTTGCTTAGGTCTTAGTTCGAGCTAGTTAAGGGGTAACGGGTCATTTAGGGTTTTCGCGTTTGGTTTTTAGTTTAAGTCGAGCTAGGGTTAAAATTAGAGAGGGAAAAGTGTTTAAATTTGATGCATTAGAGTGCTTGTACTTAGTGCTAAAGAGATGGTACGAAATCCTTAAGAAAAAGGAGGGAAATAAGCTAGTTTGAATTCGTGCTTTGTCAAGATTATACAACGAGCTCAAATGAGTTATTACATTGATTTTGGTGGGAAAAGATATTCAAAAGTTATGCATTGTACACTTGTACACATGCCTTATTAGCTTGAACATTTGTATTGTGTGTAAACATTACATATAGTTAGGGTTTGTTATAAACGTTAACATATAAAGTCGTTTTATAATAACGTTTTGAATTCTAACGTTTAAATAAATAAGTCATGGGTAAAATGGGTTTTAAAACATATTGCTTGACATATTATAACGTTTACTCGATACAAACGTTGATGGAAATTGGCATTGGTAGGTTGCGTGAGCACGTTTACTTTTGTAATGTAAGTTACGTTACATTATGGATGGAATAAAGAAAAAATCTTTCTATGAAAATGATTGCATCTAATTTAATAGATGGAAATTACACTGAGGAAAATTGCATCTAATTTAATAGATGGATAATTACATAAGGAAAAATTGTGGGTTGTTATATACAAGCCAAATGATTGAAAACTGTATTAACAATATTAAATCCAGTTCAATGTTGGTTTGTTTGTTTTAGTGCAATGATTTACTTATCTCGAAGCGGCATATCATTCTTAAGACTTAGGCGGGACATCATCCTAAGACCTAGACACGATTAATCCTGTCACAATTAACGCATCCGCATAAAACATCCTTTAGTTTAATTATAATCTATCTTAGGGAATCAAAGCAATGGTGATCCTGTTAAAACCCTAGCCCAACGGGACTTTACCCACTTATTGTTTTACGGTGTTTCATATACTGGTAGTCCACTATTCCAATCTTTATCAGTTAATTAAGAGCATCATTGCTGAAACATAAACGGGTCACCTACCGGTCTAACTAAGCTCATAATTCAAATACAAAGACATAACGTTATTTGTGATCCTATTAGTCCAGTAATATAAAACACGATATGGAGAGCTATCCCGGTATCTAGATTACTTGGCCCGTATTACTAGATCCAGTTGAATGATATGTCGCATATTCAAACACATAAACAAGTATGAGGTGATAAACATAATTAAACAAGCAACGTAAATTAAGAAATCGATTTTAAAAACAAACCAAACATTAAACTTTAATTACAATGGTTGTGGGCTATCACCCTAGGGTATTATCCATCTTAATGGAAAGTTCTATGTTTTGGTTGTTTTTAAATCGATTCTTAAGGTTATATATAAATAATAAACCGTTGATTGTTTAATGATGTTTATCACCTCATTACTGTTTATGTGTCTTGTAATTAGTGCGACATATCATTCAATAGATCTAGTGATTACGAACCAAGTAATCTAGATTCCGGGGATAGCTCTCCATATCGTGTTTTATATTACTGGATCAATAGGATCACAAATAACGTTATGTCTTTGTCTTTGAATTATGAGCTTAGTTGGACCGGTTGGTGACCCGTTTATGTTTCAGCAATCACGCTCTTAATTAACTGATAAAGATTTGATAGTGGGACTTACAGTATATAAAAACATCGTCATTTCAAACAATAAAGTGGGTAATAGTCTGTTGGGCTAGGGTTTTAACAGGATCACCACTGCTTTGATTCCCTAAGATATATGATAATTAAACTAAAGGATGTTTTATGCGGATGCGTTAATTGTAACAGGATTAATCGTGTCTAGGTCTTAGGATGATGTCCCGCCTAAGTCTTAAGAATGATATGCCGCTTCGAGATAAGTAAATCATTGCACTAAAACAAACCAACCTAATTGAACTGGGATTTTAATATTTGTTTTTATACAGTTTTCAATCATTTGGCTTGTATATAACAACCCATAATTTTTCCTTATGTAATTATCCATCTATTAAATTAGATGCAATTTTCCTCAGTGTAATTTCCATCTATTAAGTTAGATGCAACCATTTTCATGGAAAGATTTTTTCTTTATTCCATCCATAATGTAACGTAACTTACATTACAAAAGCAAACGAGCTCACGCAACCTACCAATGCCAATTTCATCAATGTTTATATCGAGTAAACGTTATAATATGTCAAGCAATATGTTTTAAACTCCATGTTTACCATATGTTATCTATTAAACGTACAAATTCAAAACATTATTATAAAACGGACTTTATATGTTAACGTTTATAACAAAACCCTAACTATATGTAATGTTTACACACAATACAAATGTTCAAGCTAATAAGGCATGTGTACAAGTGTACAATGCATAACTTTTGAATATCTTTTCCCACCAAAATCAATGTATAACTCATTTGAGCTCGTTGTATAATCTGACAAAGCACGAATTCAAACTAGCTCATTTCCTTCCATTTTATTAAGGAATTCATACCACCTCTTTAGCACTAAGTACAAGCACTCCAATGCATCATATTTAAACACTTTTCCCTCTCTAATCCTAACCCTAGCTCGACTTAAACTAAAAACCAAACCCAAAAACCCTAAATGACCCGTTACCCCTTAACTAGCTCGAACACAGACCTAAGCAAGCTACCACTCATCTCCATGACACACCACCTTGCTTACTACCTTGCTAAAGCTCCTTGTCACCTCATTGTAAGCTACTACCACAACTTGAGCCCCAAGAAACACCTTGTCACCTCCTATGTATAACCGAACCTCTACACCCTCCTTACACCTTGATAAGCTAATCCCTAGCCCTCCTTAGTTACCTTAGCTACTCCTTAGACATTACTCCTCAATATCTTGGTCACCACTCCCTCTAAAACTTGGCCTCCAATCCATTTTCGGACACTATATATAAGCCGAGACATGCATGCCTTTAAAACACATCACCAAATCAAAACCATACTCAAATCATGATCTAAACAAGTCCTAGAAGAGAAGAGTTGAAAGGTTAAGCTATTTAAAATCCAAAAAAACAGAAACCAAAAGGTCCTTGATTCTTCTCTAATGTTCGGGGTATCATTTTCTCCATTCAACCCATTTTCACTATTCCGTGTACTAAGTAAGCTTTCTATATAGTTCAATAAGCTCTTGTTATGTCTATGATCATATATAAACTTGTTTTAATCATTTGTACAAGTTAAAACCTTGTTGGAAACCCTAAACCAAACTGAACCCTAATTCGACCCACTTTGGGAAAACCCTAATCCATTCGAATTCTACAAATAAGCTAGTATAAAGCTTTATTCCATCTTAATAAGTTTCTGTTACATCTTCATGATCACATGAGTTAACACTCTTAAACCTTTAAACTACTCTGTTAGTTTTTCCTAAACCAATTTGTGCCCTTCAAACCCTAAAACCTATTTGACTCTAATAAGATATAAGCTATAATGATTGATCCTTTAATAAGTATTTTATAGCTCATTTATCCCTTTTATAATTATTAAAACTAATCCTAAAAGCCCTAACTCATCGGGTTATTATTTCTAAGCCAAACATGCCCATTTTGGATTTTTAAGCTCATAAGCTGTTTTCATAAGCTATAAGCTCGTCAAACTTACTTATTTTAGCTTATAGTAATAAACTATAAGCTGCAAAACTAAGTTGGGATTGAAAAATACAAAGTATTTGGTTTTTGGACTTAAAATGCAAAATGTTTCATGCAAAGGGGTATATATTGTAAAATTCTTGAAACTTATAACTAGAGGGGCTAAAAATATAAATATCCTAAAGTTAAACTCTAGGGGTTTATTTTGCCAAACTTTAAAGTTGAGGGTTAAATGTTTTAGAATTATATATAAAAGGTTTAAGTTGTAAACTAATATATATACTAAGGGTATATATTGTCATTTTGAATTCTTAAAGGTATAAAATGTAATATTTTTATATTAATTATAAAAATATATTTAAATATTATAAGACTCGATTTTATTAAATGACACATTTATCGTTCATTCATCGATCGAAATATATAAAAATAATTATGTTATATATTTAACATAATTTATCATTCACTAGCTTTTGAATAAACTTAAAAAGATAAAATCTTATCATTTAAACTATAACATATCACTAGACTAGGGAATTTCATGTGAGGGGTTTCCATTTGGGTAGACGTTTTGACGAGTTGCTGAATTTACGACTTAAAGTGTCCTAGCTCCTCAAACGTTTACTACATGGCCTCTGGATTATGATAACCCGAACAGTGGTACGATGTTTTCACGAGTTATTAAACCAAATTAATATTTACGTTAAAATTTATGAAATAAAGTTTTGAAATATAAACAATCAAACTAAGACTTGACATATTACCCCAGGTTGCGTGACGAAGTTGTTTACTTCCATTTGATTTACTTTTGACATCAATCAAACTACCTTATCAAGGTGAGTTCATAGTCCCACCTTTACATGTTTTCTAAACTCCGTAGGAAGATACATGCTATAAACTATGAATACAAGTATTTTCCAACTGTATGTTATCCTGATATATTATTGCCTAAGTTTACCCTATGTCAATTCATCTAATCATAAACCATTAATCACTTGAGTGTGAACGCGAAATATTGTGGATAGATCTATTGGGATTGACGAATCCCGTTTGTGTTTACCTGTACATGAGGTAATAATGCATATATTTGAGAAATAATAAAAAAAAAAAAAAAAAAAAAAAAAAAACACAACACAAAAAAAAAAAATGGGTAAACTTTGGCAAGTTACCTTTCCAACAGGACATTTATTCCTTAATAATGTCACTTAGGTGATTTCCATGTTAACGTGTTGGTGACATGAGCTTAGGGCAATAATATTGTTTTCCATGAAAATTGTAATTGTGCAATTATTACCACTTATGATGACTTGTATTCAACCATTTCATTACAAACCTATAAATTTCACTCAACCTTTGTGTTGACCTTTTTAGCATGTTTATCTCAGGTAATTGAGCAACCTATGGCACGGAGTGGCATTGGACTTAAGGACGTCCAAACTTGTTATCATTCAAACTCTATGTTTTCATATGTATTTTGGGACCTCTTTTGTAAAACTCTGATATATTATTGAATGATAACTAAATTTTCCAAAACGTCTCTTTTGAGTCATTTTCTATGATTATGATTATTGATTCACGAAGTAATACCTCCAATTTAGCTTCCGCTGCTATATGTCAAATAAGGGGGTGTTACATATTGGTATCAAGAGCCTCGGTTATAGAGAACAAGGTTAAAACTTAAACTATCAACTATTTTTTTCCATCCAAGAAAGTCCTCCGTGAGAATAGTATCTAAAGATACATAACTATTATATAAATAACTTATGTTATTTCACACTGGGTTGTTACAGAATTATATCTACTCCTGACTATATCTACCCTATTATCGTCCCATCTGATTCCAATGGTTGAGGATGCTTTTTCTCTTCAACCACTCCAGTACTATAATAGCGGCTTCACCAGACTATTTCCCAGCTTTCACTGGGAAACACCTTTTCTGATCCTTCAGAGGATTTATCTAAGGGATCTTTTAGCCTCGCTAACCATCTCACCTTTCCACGATGATCCGTATATGAAGGTTATGCAAGCATATAATGCTACTAGTAATGAATCACCTATTCCATCACCACGAGCTCCTATTGCTCCACCAACTGTTTTGCCTCCATCTCCAGTGTTACCACCATCACCACTATTTGATCCCCAAGATTTCTTTCTTCTCGGGGAGATTCTGCCACCTCATAAACGAGCCCGTTTCCTATCACCTTTCTCTACTGATTCCTCCGCCCCACCTCAGGTATTTGAGATGGGAGAGAATTCTCACCAAGACGCATCTGGAAGCCATGAGGAATAGATCATAGACTATTTTTGAATCACTTAGATTGAGCTCCCTTCTTGAGCACATTGCGCACATGGAAGATAAGTTAAAGGTCTTGGTATGGTCGTGTAATCAGATGCAAGTTTTTGACCAACTAGAAATCTAAAACTCAAGAGCCCCGTACTCGATTTCTGGATTTCAGAGAGGGCAAATAAGGTATGATGAAGAGATTGTTTTTGCTCGCGTCAGGACTTCTACTTTAGAGATACTCATTGAGGATATCCAGATTCGCCACCGATCAGATATGAAGAGTCTTCTGGATAAGATCCATGAGCTCAAGAACCACAAGGGAGGACCACCAAGTCTACTAGGACTAGATCCTTATCATTTCAGGCTTTTGTTTAGATCCAACACTTGATGTGTGCATAATATAATGACATTGTCAAAATTTTAACTATGTAAAATATGTAGACAAGTTGTTTATGACTTAATACAGTGGTGATTCCAGTATACCTCGCTGTTTTATGATACCGATTTATGTATGTCGTAGTTGTCTATCCTATATTCTGTAGTATGATGTATCGTATCTTTATGTATCTAGGTTACTATGGCTCTCTTACCACCCGGTTTTCTCAAACCTTTGTACCCGGGTATATGGATTGTGGAATAATCAAGACATTGGGCATAAAAAAATTTGGAATCTAAGACTTCCAGATGAGTCTATCTTTGTAGAGTTAGATAACTCGTTATGGATCATACTGAAACCACTGAGAAATGAACCAGTCCTCGAGAAACCTAATGAGTTAGATGCTTGTTAAAGTGTCCATTCCAAAAATTTATAGTTATATCCTGCAATGTAATATCAAAGAATGTGTATTTCTTTGTTAGAACTTGTACCAAATAAGAATCCATACAATGATATATTCTTATTATGTGTTGTCTTGTAAATGTTGATAGAATGACTCCCAAGAGGACACCAACATCTGCAGCACCAGCCATGTCTCAGGCTGCCATCAGGAAACTAGTTGCTGATAGCACTAGTACAAAAAGTAGTATTGGTCACACCAAAAATGTGTGACTATATACATATAGTCACACACGCGAAAAGTTTTGTGTGTGACAAAAGGTCGCGCGACCGTAGGTCACCTACGGTCACGCATTCGAGTTAGTCATACATAAGAAAGCTTTAGTGTCCGTATCCACGTTTTTTGTGTGACTAAATAGGTACAATTTAGTGACCGTTAACACAATGTACACCAACTAGAGCTTGTTTGTTTTTGTTAGTATTTGTCACATACAATTAAACATAGAGTGGCCAAAAGTGTTAATATGTGTGACCATATGGTGTTTAAAGTGAAGAAATGTGTATTTTGTGTGACTATTGTTCATCAAATGGTTACATGAATTTTATGTTTGTGTGGCGTTTTGTAATATTTAGTCACACAACGAAAAAATAAGGAAGTGCGGGGAATCGAACCCCGTGCCTCTCGCATGCAATGCGAGCGCTCTACCATATGAGCTACACTCCCATTTGGCAATTGCAGTCATACAATATATAATTTCATTCTAAGACATGGCTACTATTATGATAATATATTTTTTATTCATATAGAATCTTATCTACTATTAGTAAACAGGAGCATGAAGCGTAGGGGCTTAGTGATAAATATTAGAAATCAAAGGCTTATTGCGATATTTCTTATTTTGGTAGTATAAATTAGTGACTAAATTATTAGATATCAATAAATGCAATGAAATTAATCAAGTAATACATAAATTAGAATGAAGCTGCTAAATGTTATGATATGTATAGCAACCATGCAACATACAATTAGCGGATTTTAGTTTTTAAGAGATAACTTAAGTTACTTTACCTATTTCTGAATTGAGCTTCAGACGAGACTCAAATATAAACAAGAACACCAACGGGGAGATGACATTCTTTCCAACTGAATACCAACTGCAACTGGATTGCCAACGTGGTTGTTAAATAAAAAGGATCTACATCGGAACAATAGCAGCAGTACTGCGTCAAGCAGAACTAACCTTTGTGTAAGCACTAACTCTCTGCTAGAGCACTATGTAGACCAAAAGACTTATACTTTGCTGGCAGCACTAAGTATGCCAAGCAGTATTAACATGAACTTTCAATAACAATGTCAAATGTTTTTTATTGCTTTTGTCAGTCTTGCCATTTTGCGCAACAATGAACTAGGTGAGAATTTATGTAATCTCTGTTGGCTTGAAAACTAAAACATGTAATAGAAAAATTAATGTAAAAGAAGCCCTTGAAAGATGTTATTAAGTATACCTTCCGGGTAGATGTTTAGCTATCTCTGCCCATTTGTTGCCGTGTATTCGGTGGTAATATGCCAGAGTGGATTCCTTCTCTTCACATCTAAAAATTAGAACAAACAGTTAGATTGAAAACAAATTTGGACATGATCTTGTTAAATTTCAATTGGTCAGATTGAATACCATTTTGTACAGTGATAATGTATATTAAGCTGTTTACAGGTTATGTTGTTGTTTATGAGCTCTACAATAAGAGTAACAAGAACGATCAACAATTACCTGATTGTGTGGTAATGAGGGTTGACACTAGATCAGGTCGAAGTTAGCAACCACATTTATGTTCCTCTCTCAATCTTTAAGGATCATTAAGCGTTACACAAATGTTATGCATATAAACATCCTTAATTCAGTCATGTAACATATAGTCAAACCTTAAGAAAATATCCATGAAACAAGAAATAAAAAAAACAAACCAAGGGTATTTTTGTTCATCAACAAAGTGATCTTTACCACGAACTGAAGGTCTTTTTTCCTTTAGAATAATGCCTACACCATGGGTGATACTCCTGTACTCTATTGCTACCTTGTAATAAATTTGATACCATATTTAGGTTAAAGATTATTCTTTGACATATACCTTGCTCAATTGCACAATTTAGTTTATTGCTTAACAAACTAACTATTTTGGCCGTTGCCTTTGATTGCACCTGTACCCGTGAAGAAATTGGCTATGTGACCTTGGGTAGTTTGAATTCAACAAAAAGAGCATACATACAAATGAATTAAGCTGATAAAATCATAGTTCAATATGGCCTTACTAAATTACCCATTTTAGCCCGTAACACAAACTTGTTTGACACGGCCCAGTCCTTCACATGCATATATATTAGATTTCATATAAGTGTTGCGCAAAAAGGCTAGTGTACTTAAGTATGCTTAGCAGAGGATCATATTCTAGTAAGCTGACATAATCAAGAACAATCGGTTGCTCCTACACGATCTTGGGACTGAAAAAATTCAAATGACGAATAATTAGTAAGTAGTTAACTAAATATAATGAATGCTAAGCCGCGCGCTTCTCAGATCATTATTTTGGAGGGGGGGGGGGGGAAAGGGAGACATAGAAGAGAGAGAGAGAGGAGAGGAGAGAGAACGAGAAGATGAAGGAGAGAGGAGAGAGAGAGGATTGATTGAGGTGAGTGAGAGAAGAGAGACGTGAGCATGAGAGTAGGAGATGAGACGGAGAGAGAGGAGGTTTAGAGACCGAGAGTTCTAACCTTATACACAAAATACAATATGACTATAGTAACAAATGGTAATAATATAATAGCGGGTGTGTATAGGTCTGATCAAAATAAACCTAGATATATGGGTTTACCAAATATGCAATAGTCCTCGAAAATCATTTCAACAAGGCGAGACTCTTCTTTCCTCTGATATAATCATATGATCATTCCATCAATTCTTGATATCGCCTTTACCTTTTAAAAAAAGTTCCTGTTAGCTTATTATCTTTAATTTGTTGGACCTACGACTGGTGATGCAGTATACAGCTAACTTTAACAGTAGACACACCATGTCATTTCAACTTTAAAGTAGTCGTAGTATAAAATTTGAGTGAATATGTGTATGAAAATAGAAGTTGATGCAAGTCTGTATTGAATAAACAGTGATAACTATCTAAAGTAAGCTCCAATAAAGTGAGTTACAATAAATATATTGCCCATAACAGAAGATAGCGTTTAGTAATAGTTTCTTTTAATTCTAACTTAACCGTTGACAAATGAGGTTGTTATTACACGTAGATAAAGATTTTCAACTTCTATATGCGCAATAAAAATAACTTATTGTCAACACGCAATGATGTATTTACTAGCACCAGCCATCAATATCCTAGTCTATAGGGGATTCAGATTAAGATATCAATGGGACAAATTATTACGCTATCATGCAAAAATTTTAGGAATGCATCGTACATATATATATATATATATATATAATATATATTATATATATATATATATATATATATATATATTATATTATATTAATATATTAGATTTAAAAGCATTAAAGTAATACCTTATCTGCCCCATAGTATCGTGCTATTTTCTCGTGTTCAAACTGACTCAACAGAGCAATTTTCTTTACAAATGAACTTAGATCAAAACAAGGTGGTCGGGCGGCTATAAAAGCCAGAGTCATATTGTAATTAGAAATCGAGACATTATAGTTTTATTAGTTTTAGTAGGAGGTCTTGCTCACCTGCTCAAGTTGGACACCTTTTACCCATCAGTATCAAGATGATGGACATCCTTGAAGCTTTCAGAAGCTGCTAACTCAATATTCGTCTCCCTTTTGACTTTTTTCTTCTAAGATCAGCATCTGTGAGTTAGAAAAAAAGTAAGAAGCAAATCTAGTTGATAGATAGAATATCACTTTTAACTTTTGTACCTTCTCGTCTATGCTTTATGTGCTTGAAATACCATAGAAACCCTAAATTAAAGAAAACCACAGGATCGTGTTTGGTCATGCCAAGAGGCATCCCTATATGGTTGATTCTGTTTTTTAGGCTTCTTCCGGTAGGAATGATTTATTTAGATGCTATACAAAAAAAGTCTATAACATAAGGGCAAGACGATAAGACCATCAAAATAAAGGCATTCCATACTTGTATTTGAACGTGAGTACTAAAGTTCTATTATTAAACGAAGGTTATTAAAGTCTGTTAAGCAAATTAGTAGAAGGTAAAAAATCTCTTTAGCAGATTACTACCAATTCCCACTCAAGAGTGGTGGACAGGCTTATTAGTGAAAATGGTAACAAATATCACACTTTACATGTTGTGACAGCTTATACAATGTCCCGATATACTAACATAGCTTGATTAATATCTAATCTAACTAAAATATATAATTAAACTATGTTCCAGATCCCTAATTATAAACGAACTAAAATCTCAATTTAAACTTATAATTATAGACACCAGAATAATCTTTACAAAAAATCAACCTCACTTGAATCCACTTATTAAAATGAAAATTTACTTAGACACATCAATTGCTTCCTTATAATCTCTAAGTAACCATGACAAAAAGTCAAACTCTGCTTTACAAGAATCCATTTAAAAATCAAACTAAAGAGAACCACTCAAGTCATTAGATGAATAAAAGATACCAGATATAGTCTTTGTATATCACTGTGGCACATATGATGCATATTATAACGGGATCACAGCCATCAAACTACAATAATTCCCAATTAATAATGAAACAATATTCGTTATCTTAAAAAAATTCAGAATATATATTAAATAAACAGATAAGAACAGAATACCTTGGGTGGGGTGAGCAACAATGAGATTAGTAGATGTAAAAATGGAGACGGCAAATGGTATGGAAGATGAGTCTAAATGTGAGATGGGGAAATAAAAGAAACCCTAATCAATTTAGGGGGAAATGAAATATTCGAGCAAAAGGGGGGAAATGAACTTTTTGTTCAAAATTTTTGGCGGTGTGTTTTTTGGGGAAGACAAAAATGGAACTTTTGTTAAGTGTGTGACATATATTTGTCACTTTTAAATGTATATCGTGACTAATGCTTCAAACTTACTTTTCAGTTGTCACACATTTCAAATTCATATGTGGCTAAATATTCAGCAAAAAATAGCAGTCACTTTTAAATAATGTGTGACAAACTTGACTATATGTTTTTAGCCCATACACAAGTTAGTTCATGTGGACATATATGGATTTTGGTCACACTGTTCAATTGTGTGACATATATTTGTCACATATGTATATATATAGTGCGACTAATGTTTCAAACTTATTTGTATCTGTCACACGTCCCAAATTATAAGTGACTAAATAATCAACAAAAAATTACCAGTCACCTCTAGTCACATAAATATTTAAATGTGTGACAATGAAATTCCGAAATGGTTCACAAAAATGGTTTTCAAGTGTGGCTGTTTATTTTATTTTGGTACATTTAGTCACATAAATATCTGACTGTATGACCGTTCAAAAAACAGCATGTGTGACGAAATCCCAGATTTGTACTAGTGTAGTGTTTTCGCAGCTCTTGAAGCACAAGCTGCTACCATGGCAAATACTGATAATACATAGGACATGCAGACAAGTGAAAACTCCCTTTGTATGTTAAGAAATGTAGCAAAAGAGTTTATGAGCTGCCAACCTTTCAATTTAAAGGTACGGAAGGCGCTGTTGGCCTCATCCGCTCATATGAACGAACTGAATCCGTATTTCTCCGTAGTAACTGTACCAAGGACTGCAAAGTGAAATTTGATACTGGTACTCTAACCGGGGAAGCTTTATCTGGGGAATTCATTGCCCACTATTGGAATAGTAAAGCTTCAAGATTCACTGGTCCGACTTTAAGTAGCTCTTAATAAAGAAGTATTGTCCTCGAACTGAGATCAAGAAAATGAAAGATGAATTTTACAATCTGATTGTAAAAGGAAATGATCTCAAGACTTATGTTAGAAGATTCCAGGAGTTGGCAGTTTTATGCCTAACTATGGTGCCAAATTCTAAGAAACTCATGGAAGTCTTCATCGGGGGATTACCAGAAGTATTTAAAGGAAATGTTACCTGGCTTCAAAGCCTTCAAAACTTTGGAGGAAGCTCATTCACATAACCCAGAGGTTAATGGATCAGTAACAAACGCACACTTCTGTGCATGGAACCATTGTCACAACGAAAGTTTGATGATAGAAGAACCTTCACCAACAACAACAACTACCAGAATAACTGTAACAACAATAGCAACCACAACAATGATCACCAAAAACAACAAAATAGAAGGCAAGAAACCATCAGGGCTTATGCTGTCACCCCAACTGAAAACAGTAGGTATACTAGAAGCCTTCCCCTATGTAAGAAATGCACCCTGCATCACACAGGACCTTGCATTGTCAAGTGTCAGACTTGCAACAAGGTGGGTCATCAGACCAGGAACTGCAGAAACAAAGGGCCAGCCATTGGAAGCAACCTACAACCAGTATTCGTAACTTGTCTTGCCTGCGGAGAGATTGGGTGTAGATCCCAGACTTAATAGATCTTTCTAGCCTGTTAAGGGTGGTAGCCAATCTGGATAGATCCAAGACTAATACTAAGAGAAACAATAGACTATGAACAATATAAGCTTATGAGGAAAACTAAACTTATATTGCTAAGAAGAACAATGAATAAAACAGAACTTTGATTACTATTAATCTGCTAGGTTACAGATTACTAACTATTAATATTTGTGAAACTTGTGTATGAAACTTATATATCTAACTAGTGCCGTAGGGTTCCTTTTATACACCAAGGAAAAACCCTAATGGGCTTACAAAACGTGTGAAGAGATAATGCATATCTATTCCTATAATAACTCATGCATATCTCCTAACAGTACTAACTATTATATGCTAGCAGTACTAACTTACTACTAACAACACTAACTATCTGCAGTTACTACAATGTACTGGTAGTACTAACTATTTAGAACTAACAATTACTAATACTTAGTATAATTCCTTGAATTTTTAGCTTCTTTACAGTTGCACTAAGTAGAACTGGCAGTAGTAACTTGTATAAGTAGCAGCACTAAGTTGTAGAAACCTCTAAAACCTAACAATCCTCCCCTAAACATGATGTTCACTTGTTAACCTTCATGTTTCTTCAGTTTGAGCTTCTTGAACACTAGGAGGATGTATCCAAACACACTGCTACTCTTTAATATGCTCTTTGATGAACTTGAACTCTTTTGTTACTTTGTAAACTTGAAATTCTTTAGACTTCTAGTCTTTTTTCATCTATAACATTCAGCAAAACACAGCAATACCAACTAAGTTGGCTTTGTAGTTTTTGGCAAACTATCAGCCATAGATCGGTTATCAAAGACTTGGACAAAGAGTATGTTTGGGTATTCGTCAAAGGTAAATGGCTTAGTTAGAAACTATCCACGGTTAAGTGGATGAGTTGGCATAGTTATGATAAAAATAATATGCTAAAAGAATAAAGAATATGCTAAAGGAATATTCCTTGGTTTGGAAAAGAAGTGTAGATGTTGGAGGGATAATTTTAATTTCAAATTCAAATATTAGTCTGTAGGATATAGATGAGAAAGAGGAGAGTTGGCATGAGTTGTCATGAAGGGATGTTTAGGAGCCTTAGGATTTCAAGTTCAAAATTTAAATTTGAATGTTAAGGATAAAGATAGGGTGAGTTGGATATAAGTTAGATAGGTTGTGAGTTGTAATGGATGTGATGGTTATGTGATAGATGGTGAGTCCCTAACATTTTAAAAATATATTTTCAAATGTTAGGAAGGGTGGAAGTGTGTAGGAGTTTAGGTAAAGTGTGTGAAGAGTTTGAATTTCAAAAGTATAAGTGTGTGAGGAGAAGTATAGGGAGAAATATTTGAGTCTGTATGTGTGTGTCTGAATTCATATTCAAAAGGATGTTGTGTGTGAGTGTAATATGTGTGTGTGGTTGTTTATGTGAAGAAGAAGAATGAATAAGGATTGTGTGGTAGAGAATGTTGTGAATGTGATGTTTAGGAGCTATGTTATAATTTAGGGTGATAAGGAAGTACAACAAGTACATGGAAGGTACATGGTGTAAGGGAATGTGACTTGTCATGTGAAGGGATAAACTTGGAAAGGTATAAGGTTGTGAAGGTTTGTGAAGAAGAAAATGATAAGCAAAGGATTGATTGGGTAGATAATCACATTGCCATTAAAAGAGAAAAGATATTGACTAATATGATTAAGGAATGATTTGGGGATTGGTAAAGAATATTTGTAGGAGTGTTAGGATTATGTGTGAAGGTATGTATAATCATTTGTTGGGTTGAAGGGATTAACAAATGATTAGAGAATGTTTAGGTGAGAAGTGAGGTGTAGTTGATCTTGTTGATTTTTAGACTTATATATATTTTATATTTTATTATATATAATATATATTTACGGTGTGAATTTCAACCAATCAACTTCCAATTACTACAAACTCAAATAGTCATTTAAGACTTAATCCATGATTATCAATAATGAACATGATCACTAATCATCTTGATGCAAACAAGCTAAGTGTTTTGCATCTCAAGTAAAACATATCCCGTAAAGAAAAAGGATGCATTTACGCAAAGTGACCTTTGACTTAGTTTGACCAATAAAGGAGTAAAACCCGTTACATTATTAGAGACAACGTAATTCCAGATTAAAGTCAAATAAATACTTTCGTATGATGGTATGTTGAAAGTATGATTATACTTGGTTTAGAAAAGAGTTTTAGCCTTGGCTAGAGGAAATTGATAAAGAAATAAGTTGGGGTTTTGTTGAAAACAAGAGGACTTGTTTTATCTCCTCTCTAAGTCTAAACCTCGTTTTGAGTGTTTCCAATTGCTCAAGTATCATGTACGTACCTTTATTAAAAGATCCACATGTGTCGGGTAAGAGGAAAGCTGACGAGAAAGGACCACTAAACCAACTTCGAGCCTGCACGCCTGCCACGTGCTGGCACATGCCTAGCGCGTCAAAAGCCTTGTATGTGTTTTGGCGATTTTTGGCTATCGTTTGTGGTTTTAAGTGTTGCGTACGTTTATTTGTTATTGTTAAAACATAAAGGATATCTTAGTCAATGTTGCTCCAACAGAATTATATGAGATGTAAAATGTGATAGCAATGATAGTTGTGGGTGAAAGCAAAATGTTGGTTGCGAGAAAATATGAAAGTGCATTTAAAGTATAAAGTTAGTGATAGGACATCCATTTTTATGTGGCATGATAAATGGTGGGTTGGGGGAATGTTAAGCAATGTTATTACAAAGGATAAGATCACTCAAGCAAATATCAATTGGAATTTAAAGCTAAAAGATATGATTCAAGATGGACAATAGAAATACTGTTCTTGACACCTTGGGAATGAAGGAGACGACCTATGCCTAGCCTTTGCCTTGGATGTCGGTACTCCTTGGAGACATCGCTCCTTAATTCCTGGGATAGTGATGTTGCATAAGTGTTTGTTATTGTCCAACGGTTTAAAGAGGTGTCCCTCTTTATCGAGCCTAACGTTTTGTCTTCTTTCGGGTTGATGTAGTGCGCCCGTCCGGACCCGTCCGACCCGTTCAGACATGGTGCCCGTCCGGTATATACGCGGACATGTATTCTACTTTGTACTACTCTTTCACTTTTTACTATGTATCATCTTCTTCATCATCAAACATGTATATCTCTTTCTAAACTTTCAGATCTCGTTTTCCAGCCATTATATCATAACAAAATTTATTCGATGTTTGGAGGTGCGTAAAAGTTTCGTAAGGTTAAGAGGCGGTAAGACCCAACCCTCGGCTCTGACTCGGTAAGACATTTAACATCTGACAGCGTCTTACTCACATGAAAAAAACAAACACCTCGACGGTCTGACCGCGTCTGACGGGTAAGGCGTCAGAGGCAGTCAGATGTTTTTTTGCAAAAACAAACACAACCTAAAGCTAGTTAATTTTGTATGCAATTATAGTCCTACACCAAAAGAAAGTAGCATCAAAAGGTAGATAAGAGTTGAGATAATTCACTTTCTGAAGATAAACTTACACAAATCTTTTGCAAGCTGCTTAATGCTGGCACATAAATATTTGGCTAGCTGACAGATGCTCCATGCTTTTGGATGTAATATGAACCTGACGGACGTGAACTGTACTTGGCCATCATATCTGAACCGAATTCACTACATATTGGTATTCGTATAAAGGAGTCTTCGGATATGAGTTCTAAATGTGATTAAATAATCAGAATAAGATGCTCAACTATAATAATAAGAGCTACTGTTGTCAAAGATCAATATTTGAGTGTACACAAAGTTTTAAGTTTTCACAAGAATATATTCGTGAAAAGAGAAAACTATACTTACTGGGTGGAATCAGATTATAAAAATATGGTTTATAAAAAGATAATTCATTAATGCTCAACATATTAAAGATCAATTCAAGTATGCAAGTATCCAAAAGAAACCATACAATGAAGAAAAAGCAGAACTTACTCTAGTCTAGCCTTTTCGTCAGAGGCGCTAGCCACGCTAGAACCTTTCCTTGGTCTGCAGGCCAGCAACTCCACCTCAAAAATAAGAGTTGCACTGCAGAATTCAAGAATCAATTAATAATCAAGTAGTGAAGAATGCAAAGTAATAATCTACTGATACTGGTTTCCTACAAAGATTAGACTTAGACAAAAGGTTAAGAGGTAGTTACTCTGGTGGAATCTCTGGCGGAGACCCAACACTGCTATAGGCATAGTCCGACTTGCAGGTTATTTTAGCAACATTCCCAACCTGATATATACGCTAAAAATGTGTTAGTAAGTAGTAACTGATCAGAAAATATGAGTTTTGATGCCTAGAAAAAGTAGTAATTAGTCAACCTTCATGGTTCTGAGAGCAACATCCCATGCCTTTATGACAGAGCCCTTGCCTACTTCAAAGGAGAAAATTGTATTGTCTTCATGTGTAGTATCGAAAACTTCACCTGTTTCAGCCAGAGTTCCTTCGTAATGCACTGCCAACAGTCAAAACAGAAACCATAAGAACCGATTTTCACAAATACAAGTCTAGTATTATTGTATTATCCAGGATTTAATTAACTACAGTTGTTTCAGGCACCAAAAAATCAGATTTCAAGTAAAAAACCACACCACTGCCAAAAAGTTGCAAAAGTACATTGGAGTTCTGATCTCTCTTCGAGTTCTCTTAGTCCACATATGGCAATAAAATAGAAAGATATTACAGCAGCACACTAGCATGTATATAGATAGCAGCAGATATCATAACCCTGAATCTTAATTCGGTCCAACATGATGCAGACAACTCAATGGCAGCAGGCAGAAGAAATTAAGTAATTAACTGCCGGTAGGTCAGCAACAAAGGGTTCATTTTGTTCATAAAACATCAGCACTCAAAGAGCACAATCTTTACATTTTTGAAAGGATGGTGTTTGTACCGTGAACGGAGAAGATGTTTTAGAGACATTGCATCAACTTTTGCAAACATATATATCATATAAATAACATCGACACAAATAGATGACATAAAAATCTTAACATATAGTCTAGCTGCATATTATCATAATCTTACTGTTAATTCGAACAAATATTATGACTGAAAATTGTCTTGGTTCAACATGATGTAGACAACTCAATGGCAGCAACAAAGGGTTCATTTTGGGTAAAAGGATTTCTACCCATTTCAGTGTTACTACGTGTATTTGTTGTAAAATTGTATTATCAAACTGAAGCATGAATCTAAAGAGCTGTAGAAAACAAACTAAAGTTTTATTAAAAACCATAAACTGTAGGCATGAAGCTAAAGAGCATTAATAAAGTAGTTCCAAAATCATATAAACGTTAAAAGGAATGACAAATCCCTTCAAACGCCTGATGCAACTGTTCCTTACCTTCAACTTTAGTTTTGGCCGAAAGTACTTGAACCTTTTTACCTTAATTCGTAGGTGATAGCATATTCAAAAGAAAGATATGCAAGAGCTTGTGACCAAAAGCGTCTTTTAGCAAAGACAAAAATCCATGTTCTATCTATGTTGATGCAAAGATCCGCTAGGAAGGATGTCGTCCGTCCTTTATGGGATTCCAAGCTTCAGCAATCCTGTCGTTAAGATAATACGCGTTAGCCTCGTCATGGGTTTTATCCCAAGACCAAGCTCCGGCGTGAGAGTAAGATATTTGGTAAAGTATGCCCAATGGTTATTATACTGAGTGTAATAAATGTGCGAGAGAGTTGTTCTTTGCATTGAATGCGCTGAGTATTTATACTACTCAAAGTACTGTTGAGATATATTGTTCCTGACATCTTGGGAGATGGTTAGCCGAGCTATATTGCTTTTGTCAGCTAGGTAACATGCTTGGTAAACAAAGCCCCTTAATTCCTGGGTTGACTGTTCTAGGACGGAGGGCATCCTATTATCCAGTGGATAATAGTGTATATTGTGTCTTGTGATCCTTTGGTCTTTTTCGATGTCTTTGTCTTATTCATTTGTGAGGTTCGAGTATTTTAACAGTCTTTTAATATGTTTGACAATAATCAGGCCGCTAGGAATGTCTTCCTAGCGGCCCTATCCTAACGGTCACATATACGAACATGTCCCCCCCAAGTGTTATATCAATGCTTGCTTTGGTATAACATTTTCTTGTTATCATTATCTCCTTTCTTTCATCCTACTTATTTTATTTATATACATTATTTTTCTATTCATTATTTTTTCTATCGTTATCATTATTATTATAAGTATATTCTTATCATTATAATGATAATAGGT
>BQNB010015881.1:0-28137 GCA_026074375.1 Tanacetum coccineum
TTGAGCACCTGAGAAATACATGCTTAAAATGTCAATATAAAGTTGGTAAGTTCATAGGTTTAAATAAGTATAAAAGATGGACCGCAAGATTTCAAAGTAATTATTGCTTGGTATACAATATTTAGAAAAGTAATTACGATTGTGCAAGCTCATGACACCGAAACTAGAAAAAGTTATGTATGCAATTTAATGCAATCAAAGTACCCTAGGGAGTGACACCCACAGTCTGACATGGTATACGCTCGTTGGCCTTATTGGCACCAATCCTGGCCGGGACTTCAATCCTAATAGAAATTAACGGCTCATGATAATTCGGGCATAGTGGATTATCGGTACTTAGGCTAATCCGTAATCATTTAGAAAGAAAGAAACTTGCATCCATAAGTAAAAATAAGCAATGTATCTCACCCCAAGATTTGTAAAATAATGATAAACAAGTTAAACCGGGGATATAAACTCACCATAAGCAAATCAGCGAGTGATAAAATAATTAACCAAACGTAGAATAATAACCGGCGAACGAAATACCAGCACGGAATCATAACCGCGAGCTAAATAAATAATGGCGCGGCTTAATGCAAGTTAAAGGTAAAACGATGCACAAACTATTTTTAGAAAGTAAACATCACCCGCATATGCTTGTTTCATGTTTTAGTTAGTCAAAACGTGATTTTACAAATTATAGAGTTTTTAATTAAGTTTCGACACTTAAACCGAGAGTTACTATTTATGTTGCTAATATGTACTTTTCGTCGAATTTAAACTTTGCATTTTTAGTAAACTCCTAACGCTTACGAAATATCGGTTTTATAAATTTCTAACGCGCCTAATCATTTTACAAGTGATACACTATTATACGTGATTCACACAAAAAGCGTGTCGAAGTAATCTTAAGTATTTCCCGTTAGATAAAATATTCACCTGAGGACAAGCAAAAATCTAATCTTCCAGAGTCGTATCCAAGGCGAGAATTAAATTGAGATTCACAAAAGTGTTCTTTGTTTGATGCTTGATTGCCAGATATTTTTGATTTTGATTTTAATAACTAATGAATTATACTACTAGATTTAAAGCTAAAGATATAAGATATATAAAACAAATATGCTTGCCAAGTAAGGTATTAGGATCCTCAAGTGTGAACTAAGTACTAATCAATGAACCAATACCCGTCTAAAACATCATTTCCTCACAACGTTGGTTTATTTTGAAAACAATTTTTTTATCAAGATATTAATTACTAAATTTATGCCTAATTACTTTTACGGCTCTTTCCCGTTCGAATAACCAAAACACAAATCTAAACAATCCGTAAATTATTAATCGATAAAACTTTTAAAAGTCCACACTTAAGTTTCCAAACACTCACTTAGCAAGCATAATAAAACTAGCCACTAATCATACTAATTATCAAATAAAACATTTTAAGCAATTAAACTAAATAAAAATTGAAAAGAGAAGAGATAAGAGGATAGAACCCGAATGATGAAACCAAAATGATTAAAACCACCCGATCTAATAATCTACCAAAATATTTAAGTTTAGGAGCTTATAGCTTTAAACTTAAGATATTGAGTTAGCATACTAGACCCTTAAGCTCCACGCCAAAGAGTTGAACCGAATCGCCAAACAAAGACAAACAAGCGTTAGGAAAATAAATTTATATCAGTATTTATCCTTCTAGCCTAAATTCGCATATGTAAAATTCTAAAACAGAAAGTGACGAGTAAACTTGGGCTTAACAGATGGGCTTTACTCGAAAAAATTTGCACAGAACAGTTTTGAACAATTGATTTCAATTCTAATTTGTCTACTGAAGAAAAAATTGCAAGTTTTCTTTAAACCATACGATCTAAAATGTAAAGCTATCTAAATCCTTAAGGTACTACTATTATTTAGACCAATAAACACCTTATGCAACCTTAAACTTTTAATAAACCTAAGTATTGAGATTAAGGAGATTTAAAACGAAACTAAATTAGATCAAATTTATTTAAGCAAATCGAGATCTAGAGAAAATAAACCCAAGCACGAGACAATAAGCTATTAACTAGGAATAAGCTAACCGAAACTATTTAACAATAACTTTTTAGAAAAATAAGCTTTTGAAACCTTAAACCACAAAATAAGCTCTCGAAGGTGAAAGGATGACCTAGGCTTATAGAATAAGCCGAGTTTTAAAACTCGTTGCACCCTTTATCTTGTATTTCTAACAAACGAATAAGCTAGAATAATAAGCAATTTAAACTACTTCTAAGAAAATAAGTTAACAATAACCTAAATGCTCTCGAAATCAAAAAGTGACTAGGCTTATAAATAAGCCGAGCATAAAAGCTCGATGCACTTTTATATATATTCGAATTGAGCTTAACAAGGGAAACGAACAAAGCTAAATAGCTTATTCGAGCAAAGGAACTAAGCTTAGAACAACAAAAGCAACAGTAAGCGAAAAGAAACTTCTGAATTAATAAGCTGAAATAAGCTAGAAATTACAATAAGAAATAAGCTGAAAACTAAAGTTACAATAAGCTGGAATAAGAACAGAAAATAAGCTACAAAACTTTAAGCTACAACTAATTTTTTAACACCACCGAATCATCAACAATAAATCAACCGGAAACATACTTCAACATACCAAACCGATCAATACAAAGTGACCATAAGCTATTACTACTGATTTAGCTGATGCGATAAAAAAAAAAATTAAATGACAGAATTAAAGGAAAGATGTCGTGCGAGTTGCTTCTACTGCTATCCCAAACGACAACAATAAAAAGGAAATGATAAGATTTTTTTACTCTACCTATTCTACTGCTACGAAAGAAGAGAAAACGAAAAAAAATCTCTTGGTATCTGCTGCTATTTCTCCTTTATATCTTGGTTGCGTCCAATCTAAGCAGCTAAACCAAAATGGGGCTTTCTTTCTTGCTGGGCCAAAATTGCATTAAGCTGGGCCAAGTGTAACCTCTCTAATTCTAGGCCTTTCAATTTCAAATATTGTTGATGGCTGATGGACTTTGGTTTGGTTAGTGGGCTGCACTTGTATTAAATAATTATGGGTCGGTCTGACCCATATAAATGGTGTTGGGCCGGCCTAATAAAAGATAAAGGCGTCGTCAAACTCAAAATCTCGTGCTATTTCCAAAGGCATGCTCGGGTAATTTTTTTGACTTCGTCTTGATATTGAAAAACGCGTAAACGTCGTCAAATCTTAACTGAAAGTCATCGTTTTTGCTTCGTTTTCAATCCTTTGTACCTGCAAGACATAATAACACAATACAAACATATTTTCAATATAATTAAGCATATTTCATGGTTATTATTCTGATTAATAGTGTTTTTTGGGGTAAAAACGGTGTGTGTTTAAGCACACATCAAATTCCCCCACACTAAGCCATTGCTGGTCCCACACGTAATGTTCATAAAACACGCCCGGAAATAAATAATTTAACCCTCCCTTAACTTATGACCCATCACAATCAAACAAGAACAGAAAAGGTCCATTAAGAAGGTTCAAAAACTATTTGACTCAAAAACGCCCCATTTTAACTATTTATTCATTAAAAGATAAAAACTAAGATAAACTTTATTCAAATTATATAAAAGGTTTTAAGAACGGGAGTTCGTCATCCTTGATTTTCACAATCCCCAAACCAAGCTTAAAACGAAATCACAGCTAAATATAAACTCAGATGCTAACACTACTCATAGATGCTAATTGTGTAACGCGCAACTACTTTTTGCTCCCTTATTCCTAAATCCTCTAAAGATTATATTTAGAAAACATAAAGTAAACGAGATCACTTATTCAATTTTTATTACTTTTTATTATAAAGAAGCCCTGTTTAAACCATAATTAGTTTGAAATCCTTTCCTAGTGAAACAATGTGCTGAGAATAAGGTCCACATTAAGGTGTTGATTTCACACGATTTAGGGATATCCTTTTAAGATATCCCCGGAGTCAAAATTTGGATTTATTATTATTATTATTATAACAATATTTGCCCTCGGTCCTTTAAACAACTGTCACTTTGGTATGCGAGCCGACCATGGTCCAGGAGTCTTATTTCAACCAGGAGATCCTTGACCTTTTTGAAAACTACCACATCAGTATGCGAGCCGACCATGGTCCAGTAAACTTTTATCAGTCTCGGATTTATTATTCTTACTATGGGCCTTCTATTGAAAACTGCCACATCAGTATGCGAGCCGACCATGGTCTAATAAACTTTTATCAGCCCACAGTTCTTATTATTATTATTATTACCTCCACCCTTTAAACGACTGCCACATCGGTATGCGAGCCGACCATGGTCCAGTTGTCTTATTTCGGTTTTAGTTTATATATATATATATATAGCCAAATTTCAAATTTTGCGGTCTTTTAACTACCTAGACAATGGGCGTGAACCGTCCGAATCGGTAGCCTATTTCCCCACAACACTGATAAAACCTTGATGTGTACCTTACTTTCAGCAGAAGGAATCTCCACGAAGGGATTAAAAACTAAGAATCACAAAACCATACACTATATATATAGAAGATTATATTTCATTTATTAAGTTGGTGGGAGCAAAAAGCCACAATTAACCTCTATGAGCTCTAAAGAGATCCAACTACCCCACACTTAGCATCTAACTTATATTCAACTCTATCATTTTTCGTTCTTTGCAAAATTTTAAAGTTTAACAAACGCTTAGACTCGAAAGCTAAGGGGAAAGCTAGAGTGCAATACTCGATCAAGTCTGAATCTCCTAGTTCTAGCCTAAAGGACTACTAATATTTACACATTTTTAATATATCTTTTATTTTTAATTTTTTTTTTCAAACACAAATAAAATAAAATTTTGGTCAAAACGGGGTTGCTTGGGACACAGACAAGCAACAGGTAAGATCATTTCGATAGAAATCCCCCCCCCCCCCACACTTGGAACTGAACATTGGCCTTAATGTTCAAAAATGTCAGGCCCCACACTTAAAACAAAAAAGGCAAATGCTACAAATTCCAAGTGTAAAAAGGATAACAAATATCAAATATATATAATAAGCACATAGGATATCCCAAGATATAATCATGAAAATGATCGGAGACCGAGTGTTGGAGGATTAAAAACAAGCACGAAGGTCTTTACGATCATAGGGAATCCTGCAAGCAAAAACAGATACCCACAAAACATAATAAGGAGAGAAGCACTCCCCACACTCATTCATTACTACAATTAAACTATTACGAAATAAACCTAATGTACCAAGCTACTTATTTAATATTATAGATAACACGGGTTGCCTCCCGAGAAGTGCTTGTTTTTGTTCGAGTCTCTAGCTTGACTCTAGTGTTATTTAATCCTAGGCTCATGGTCACATCCATCACTTAATATTAAATGAGGATGGAAATAGCAATATATCACCACCTTAGGTGAGTATGCCACCTGACGGGGTAATGGTATATGGGGAAATCTATAAGAAGGTCTCTTCATTACCCACGTCATATCACCTGACTATGTCAGGGAGAAGAATGGATCAAATCTTGCCACTTCCTTTAAGCAGACTTGCTTAAAATTGGGAAGTGGTAGAACAAGTGAGGAGGACTCTATAGGTAACAATGCTAGAGATAAATCGGAAGATGTATCTTTATCAAGCAATTGTTTAAAGTATAAAATGTCACCCTCTGAATCGTAGTACCCATCATCAATTCCAGTTGGAATTGAATCGTCTAGGTCGATCTCAACGATGAGCTCGTCAAGAAGGTCACTAGTCTCAGATGGTCTAGACATAGAATCAGAGTTACCTAAAGGTTCATCAAACACCTTTGTGACTGGAATAGGGTCATCGGCAAGTAAAGGTTTGAGTTCTTCTATGTCCCTACTAGGATTGAAGTTAATTTCCCTATCCCCTGTTGAGAGGGTGTCTAAATTATCTCTTAAAAGTAAATCGATCTCTTCATCTCCCAAAACAACAATGCAAGGCAAAGGAGGTGAATCAATGGGCATATTACACTCTAAAACAGGATTAACCAATGTCACCTCAGACTCCTTTGGGATCGGGACAAGATCATCAACACTAGACTTTATGAATTCGTCAATTTCTCTTGCGAGAATAGTGCTAATAACCTCATCCCCCATTAAGAAGGCATCTAAAGGTTCCATGGTAGCTAAGCAAGGCAGGAGTGGTGTGTATGCAAGTGGTGGAGGTGTGACGTGAGCGGTATTATGCTATCTTAAAAATTGCTCCTCGTCAATTATCACCTCTGAGACATTATCAACCTCCTCTGTATATATAAGGCTAACGGGAGGGTTAGACCTTTGGCTTCTAAGAATTGATTTCGTACTTTCCCTTATTTGTATTTTAAAATCGTCTAAATTTTTAAAAAAATAAGGATCCAGAGGAGGTGACTGATTAATATGGTACTGTGGAGGATGGTCAAAATAAGGAAAGTCATAAATGTTACAAGGATTAGGCTCATAGACAAGCGGGTTCCTAGTTTGACAATCAGAACTATAATGCGGACCTCCACAGACCTCACAACAGTCAAACTGTCGTGGCTGACTCAGAGAATAATATGGAGGTTGGTCATAACCAAAATCTTGATTGTAACAGGGACCCTGATCATAGACGGGTGTGTTCCTTGTTTGACAATCAAAGCCCGAGTGAGGGCTTCCTCTGTAATACTCACACGAATATGTCTCCGTTTGGTGTTGCGAGGGCCGGTTGAAATAGTCGTTTGCCTCATGTTAAGAATAGGTATTTTGGTCATAGACAGACCCGTTTCCCGACTCTACCATGCTACAACCGGGGCAATTCCTACCATTATGAGGGCCCCCACAAAACTAACCATAATGGTTACATGAAGACATGATGAAGAATTAAACGATAGAAGAGGGTGAGAGAAAAAGAATTAAACGTTTTAGAAGAGAAAGAAGATTTTTTATATTTTTGATTTTTTTAAAGATAATAAAAGAAAAATATTTTTGAATTTTAATATAATATATAATAAAAAAATAATTTTTTTTTGGATTTTTTTTTTGTATTTATATATTTTTATGATACGAAAATAAACTTTCAAAAGAGAAAGGATCTTCAAGGCACTAACTCGAAACACAATATAAAAATCGTACAAATCTCCCCGGCAGCGGTGCCAAAATTTGATTCACGCGAAAAGCGTGTCGAAGTAATCTTAAGTATTTCCCGTTAGATAAAATATTCACCTGAGGACAAGCAAAAATATCTTATTCACCTGAGGACAAGCAAAAATCTAATCTTCCGGAGTCGTATCCACGGCGAGAATTAAATTGAGATTCACGGAAGTGTTCTTTGTTTGATGCTTGATTGCCAAATATTTTTGATTTTGATTTTAATAACTAATGAATTATACTACTAGATTTAAAGCTAAAGATATAAGATATATAAAACAAATATACTTGCCAAGTAAAGTATTAGGATCCTCAAGTGTGAACTAAGTACTAATCAATGAACCAATACCCGTCCAAAAAATCATTTCGTCACAACGTTGGTTTATTTTGAAAATAATTTTTTTATCAAGATATTAATTACTAAATTTATGCCTAATTACTTTTACGGCTTTTGCCCGTTCAAATAACCAAAACACAAATCTAAACAATCCGTAAATTATTAATCGATAAAAACTTTTAAAAGTCCACACTTAATTTTCCAAACACTCACTTATTAAGCATAATAAAACTAGCCACTAATCATACTAATTATCAAATAAAACATTTTAAGCAATTAAACTAAATTAAAATTGAAAAGAGAAGAGATAAGAGGATAGAACCCGAATGACGAAACCAAAACGATTAAACTCACCCGATCTAATAATCTACCAAAATATTTAAGTTTAAGAGCTTAGAGCTTAAAACTTAAGATATTGAGTTAGCATACTAGACCCTTAAGTTCCACGCCAAAGAGTTGAACCAAATCACCAAACAAAGACAAACAAGCATTAGGAAAATAAATTTCTAATAGTATTTATCCTTCTAGCCTAAATTCGCATATGAAAATTTCTAAAACAGAAAGTGACCAGCAAACTTGGGCCTAACAAATGGGCTTTAATCTAAAAAAATTGCACATAACTATTTTGAACTATTGATTTCAATTCTAATTTTCTACTGAAGAAAAAAATTGCAAGTGTTCTTTAAACCATACGATCTAAAATGTAAAGCTATCTAAATCCTTAAGGTACTACTATTATTTAGATCAATAAACACCTTATGCAACCTTAAACTTTTAATAAACCTAAGTATTGAGATTAAGGAGATTTAAAACGAAACTAAATTAGATCAAATCTATTTAAGCAAATCGAGATCTAGAGAAAATAAACCCAAGCACGAGACAATAAGCTATTAACTAGGAACAAGCTAACCGAAACTATTTAACAACTACCTTCTAGACAAATAAGCTTTTGAAACCTAAAACCACAAAATAAGCTCTCGAAGGTGAAAGGATGACCTAGGTTTATAGAATAAGCCGAGTTTCAAAACTCGTTGCACCCGTTATCTTGTATTTTGAATTGAGCTAGGATCTAAAGTAAAAAACGAATAAGCTAGAATAATAAGCAATGTAAACTACTTCTAACAAAATAAGCTAACAATAACCTAAATGCTCTCGAAATCAAAAAGTGACTAGGCTTATAAATAATCCGAGCATAAAAGCTCGATGCACTTTTCTATATATTCGAATTGAGCTTAACAAGGGAAACGAACAAAGCTAAATAGCTTATTCGAGCAAAGGAAATAAGCTTAGAACAACAAAAGCAACAATAAGTTAAAAGAAACATCTGAATTAATAAGCTGAAATAAGCTGGAAATTACAATAAGAAATAAGCTGAAAATTAAAGTTATAATAAGCTAGAATAAGAACTGAAAATAAGCTACAAAACTTTAAGCTACAACTAAGTTTTTAACACCACCGAATCATCAACAATAAATTAACTGAAAACATACTTCAACAAACCAAACCGATCAATACAAAGTGACCATAAGCTATTACTACTGATTTAGCTGATACGATAAAAAAACAAGAAATCAAATGACATAATTAAAGGAAAGATGATGTGCGAGTTGCTTCTACTGCTATCCCAAATGAAAATAATAAAAAGGAAATGATAAGATTTTTTTGCACTACCTCTACTCCTACCTATTCTACTGCTACGAAAGAAGAGAAAACAAAAAAAAATCTCTTGGTATCTGCTGCTATTTCTCCTTTATATCTTGGTTGCGTCCAGTCTAAGCAGCTCAACCAAAATGGGGCTTTCTTTCTTGCTGGACCAGAATTGCATTAAGCTGGGCCAAGTGCAACCTCTCTAATTCTGGGCCTTTCAATTTTAAATACTGTTGATGGCTGATGGACTTTGGTTTGGTTAGTGGGTTGCACTTGTATTAAATAAGTATGGGTCGGTCTGACCCATATAAATGGTGTCGGGCCGGCCCAATAAAAGATGAAGGCACCTTCAGACTCAAAATCTCATGCTCTTTCCAAAGGCATGCTCGGGTAATTTTTCCGACTTTGTCTTGATCTTGAAAAACACGTAAACGTCATCAAATCTTAACTGAAAGTCATCGTTTTTGCTTCGCTTTCAATCCTTTGTACCTGCAAGACATAATAACATAATACAAACATATTTGCAATATAATTAAGCATATTTCATGGTTATTAGTCTGATTAATAGTGTTTTTCGGGGTAAAAACGGTGTGTGTTTAAGCACACATCAATACGCTAAGGTGTTTAAAGCTCAAACGAACCCGAAAACGCTCGAAACCCCCATTATTAGTTTCTATCAGCTTTAGGGCCTGTTTGGTTCGTAGATAGGTTTAGGATTAGGATTAGGATTGGGATTTAAATTTGGGGTTGGGTTTGGATTTGGATTTGGATTTGGATTTGATTAGGTAAGAGAAAATATTATATTTAAGTAAAAATATTATTTTAAATTATTTGTGAATGACTAAAATAAAATTTTATTATTTTATAACATTTATTTATAAAAGCTGGATTGTGTAATGCATGTCATAGGACCCACTAAAAGTGTGCTTAACCCCACAAACCTTCCTTTAAAAAAATAAGTAAACAACCATTATTAAAGTTAAAGTCATATATAGGCCATAAAACCCAAGAAACAAACACACCCTTATAGTTATAAAACTGTCTAGATTTAGTTCATCTTTGACAAAGCGTAACTCATTCATTATAAACTTTCATGACATAAGAAATTTCTCTTATTTTTGCAAAAAATCATTCCGGACAAGTTTTCTTTTATACACATTAGCCGGTTCGGATCCGAAAGGGGTCAAAACCTCATTTTAAAAACTGGACAGAATGTCCGCAAATATTGTAAAAGTTGTCAAAAGTATTTATGTTTCGCCAAACTTTAAACGGTCATAACTTCTTCGTTATAAGTCGGATTTTCGCGTTCTTTATATCAAAATTACCGGGAGAACATATACTAACATAATTTTAGAGTTCTAACATCTCAAAACATTTTTAAGTGACCCAAACCATACGGGCTGTTTGGGACAGCTTCTATATTTTCCCGGTATGTGTCAAAACAACAATCCACAACTTCCCCAAAGGCCTATTCTAACCTATCTCTATTCACTACTAATTCAAATAACAAATCCATCTCATAACTAACCTAATCCCATCTTTATCATCACACTACCTCACTAATTTATCTTTAAAAACTACTAGTTTAGTTTATGAAAAACATAACACAACATATGGGTGATGCTAGTTTTTAAGGAAAATGCATAAATGTGAAATGATAAATAAGAATGTAAATGAGTATGAAAATGATTTATTAATGCTTACAAAGTGTTGGTGAAGATGATTAAGAATAAGATGCAAGATTACCCAAGATAACAAATGAAAACCCTAGTTTTAAATGCACAAAACCCTAGCTTCTTATAACCCTTTTGTATGATCTTGTATAACACCTAACCAAGCTTGAAAATACCCTTGTTCTGGTTTTGTGGGATGCCGAATATGAGAGGAAAAAGAGAGAGTTTGTGTTGTTTTTGGGATGATGAAATGAGTATGAATGACTAAGTGTTGTATATGTAAAATAGAAGTAGCTAGTTCTTAGAAGATATCTAGGAAAAAGACATAAACTATAATTAGGAAGTAAGGGTGGGGCGTGGGTTATTATATGAAAGAGATGGGATTTTACTTGTGTAAGTAACTTGTAAGATATGTGTAAGAAATCTTTGACAATTATGCACTAGTTGGTATCAATATGTAGTGTAAGATTTTGTATTATTTGGTATAGAAATACCATAAGGGCAGTCCTAATGAGTATAAAGAGGAAAAAAAATCTTTAAATTTTGATAGTATATAAGTATTTAGGGTATTGGCAAAGGTGGTGAGGGTATTAGGTAGTTTGCGGGTGCATAAACGCATTAAAACACGAGTTTAAGCGACTTACGTAAAAAGTGGTAAAACTAAATGTATAACTTGTAAAAAATAATTCCATTGATTGATAATAAAGTTTAAAATCATGGACTAAACTTAGTCTAGAGTCGGTGTGCGTCCAAAGACGTTTTTCGTTCTACGCGAGATAACTTCTCGTTTTAGGTTAAATTAAGTACGTAAATGTTCAAAATAAAATATGATGAGTTAATAATAAAATATTAACCGGGAAAATAGTCAGTTGTCACATCTTTGCATCATCTTCCTCTTTTCTCACAGCATACTTCTTGATGTCAAAACTTTCTTCAACTTTTCCACTAAATGTGCATCATTATGATGAATGTATCTGACCTTCGTGGTTCGAACACAACCCAACAACCAAAACCAAAATTTTTTCAACAAAACCTACTTGCAAATAACACTAATCTAACCTCAATAAACACCCTTTTGAGATCAAAACTTCAAGAACTCAACCCAATTTCTATTTCAAAAAATACCCATTGCATGTGTAATATTTTTAGTAGGATATGTAGGTCTTGATGGGAGGATTAAGAAAATATAATCAAATTGTATTGCATGTCGAAAAATCAAAGTGTTTGGGTGGTGTGAGTGGTGGCCGGTCGTGGAGTGCAAGAGAGGGAGAGAATAGATGAAATTTCTGTAAAAGAAATAACGAGGAAGTATCACCTCCTTTTATAGGAAATAAGTTTGACATTTTAACACAAATGGTCCCTCCTTCCTTAAAGTCCTTCTATTTTTAGTACAAAAGGTGTTTTCTTTTGTTTTATAGTCGGCCAAAAAGCTCAGGTCACTCCATATTCGTAAATGTTTTTATTCCATCCCACTAAATTTATTTTAAAACATTTAATAAAATATTAAACCACGTAAGACACAACCTTTAAACACGGGTTTTACAAAAACTCAGGGAAAGCCATAAATCACAAAAATAAAATAATCACGCTCTCGGAGCAAAATATAATTTTTCTAACTTTCTCGGATGCTAAAAACAAATAGAAATTCAATTACGGCTTGTAACTTCCCATTAATTAGAAATTTTCACCAAACCTTATATAGCATAAATGACTAAAATCAATAGTGTAGTAAAATAATTATCATAGCTTGGGATAAACGTTAACCTAAAACTCGGGTTGTTACACAAAGTCTTTGATTCAGTTGAACCAGTGTCTTATTCTCAAGCTTGTAAACATGAAGGGTGGGTTGCAGCTGTAAACAAGGAATTATCAGCTTTGGAACATAACCACACTTGGGAACTTACCACTTTACCTAATGGTCATAAACCTATTTCTTCAAAATTGGTCTTTAAGATAAAGTACAATTGTAACCCTTGCCCTTTTTGTGAGTTTAGATTGTTCTAATTTGAGTCCTTTGACTATTTGACTATTGTCGCCTGTTAGAAAAAATACTGTGATGACAATGATGAATTTGTGAGATTTAAGTATTACAAGGTTTATTGTGTATAATAACCCTTCTTGTGTGATTTAAATGTTCTAAATTAGTCCTTCGACTATTTGACGTTGGTCAGTATATTTAGAACTTGTAACCGTGTTTTGACGTGGTAAATTTAAGAGAGTGAAGTTTTTATGGTTTATTGAGAAAATAGACCTTTTAGAGTAATTATTGTGGTTATTTGTATCCGAGTGGTTTATCTGTAATTTCGAGAAATGTCAAAAAGCTAGTCCTGACACCCATATAATTTCTCAATAAGTTTTAAGGTTTAAAGTGTAAATATGGCAAGTAAATACTCTAAGTTAATGGAAAAGTATTTTTAAAGTGAATAAAAATTGCTATGTAACTTTGGGGAGTATTTTACAGTTGAGTTTTACAAGCTTTTAAGTGATCCCGACATGAAAAGAAAGACATGAGACCCCTTTGGATACCAAATCCGGTTCTAGTCCCATAGGGGACATCAAGGCATGATTTTAGCAATAGTGTCCATAGTTGGTACACTTAAAATATCCTTATCCTCATTTTGGAAACACATAGTTCATTTTAAAAAAAAAATCTCCTCTCTTTCTCTCCCTTGTTGGTTCGTCCGAACACCACACACATACAAACATAATAGTTTTTCAACTTTGATCAAAAAACATGAAGGTTGGTGATATATTGGGTTGATTCTAGTGCTCAGGTATTCATTTAAACAACGTTTGGGTTGTCCGGTTCGTGTCGAAATCTACATTTTTGAAGATTTTCTTATAAGTTTTCAAATTTAAGTTTCGTTCATCCTTTTGGGTTTATATTGATGCATAGATGTTAGTTGTACAAGTTGATCGTCGTAAAAATCGATTTTTTGGAAACGAAACGGATATAAAAAGGAGTGTTTGGTTTGTTGGATTTAAATAAGGAAGAAAGGGGTTTTGTAGTTTTGATATTCTGGTCATGATGGTTGAATAACATATGTTGCTAGATAGCTTATTTTGAATAATAGCTTGTATAGGCCTTTTTTATAAAATTTGGTGGACTCGCAGGCTTATTGAGCTTATATTGCCCATGTCACACTTCAAAATCACGAGGGAAGTGATTTTTGATTATTTTTGTTGTATGGCATATGTTGTGGACTATGTTAATAGCTTATGGTGGTAACCAAATGTGATACGTAGCTTATTAGCTTATGGTGTAAGCTATATATGTATTGTGGAGCTTATGGACTCACGGCCCAAAAGCCTATTTAAGTGTCATGGCTTAATGGGAGGGCTTATTGTGGTCTAGATTATTTTCTACTTATTAGTATCAGCTTATGTATATAAATGGACCTTGGTTTTAGACTTGGATTGTATTTTGGACTTATAAATATCTTAATGGACCCTTAATGGGCCTTAAAGCCCAATAAACGATATTTAGTCGTTATAAGAATTTTGACGGACTTTTTGAAAGTGAAATGTATTTACGTAGTGGTATTAAATGGGGGAAAACATTTTAGTAAACGTTAAAGATCGAGATTTTGGAATTTTGTCGGAAAAGTGTCGAAAGTTTGAAAAGTGTTTGACATAAAGGTTAAAAACCTTGGAAAACTTGGTATGAGCGTACGGGTCACGTCGAAATTTCGTAAAAAGTTTATACTTAGAAATTTTTAACTAAAACAGGATTTTTAATTTTAAATAATAAAATAATATTTAATTATTTTATTTATTTAATAAATTTACTAAAAGACGAAAAATATAATTTTTCTCGAAACTTCTCAAATATGTTTATTATGAGTGAACGTTCCATTTTCAACCATATTAAGATTATATTTTTGGTATCTAAGGGTACCGGATGGATTTATCGAGATATATTTATAATTAATTGTTATAAATATTTACTTGTATTACTTATCTATTTTCTTTAAATAGTATAAGTATGTATCATTGATATATCGGATTGATAAGATATTTTAGGATGAGACGTCAACCATCACACGACTAAATTGTTATGGGTAATTCTACAATGCATCTAGCCTCTATGCATCAAACGTGAAGATTGTTTTGGAAATGAATGATTAAAATGGGACATTAACTGGATTAGGTTGTGTATGGACGTCGTAGCATTTGCCTATGTGGTTTGAGATTTGGTTGCTAAAGACTTGCTTGAGGTGAGTTCTCGTAGCCCCATTTTTACTGTTTTTCCATTGGGGGAAAATGATGCTTAAATTTGTTTTGAAATGTTTTGAATTGAACTGTGTGAAATGTGGTTTTGTTTTCAAGACAAGATATGTGCTTATGACTGCTATGTGAATATTATGTGTTGCATGATTGTTTGGATCGGAGGGGTACGCCTATCCCAGTATTTGTATGATTGTTTGGATCGGATGGGTACGTCTACCTAGTATTTGTGTGTTTATTGGATCGGTTGGGTACGCCTACCCTGGTATGTATGAGGTCCTCCCTAATTTAGTGCTCCAGCTGGTAGGCCCTTTAGGTGCATAAGTAACATATGGTTGTTGATTAACGGGATTGCTAGGTAGTGTTACATGATTAGCGGGGATGCTAAGTCATGGGTTGTTTAAATATATATTCACTATCATATTGCACTATTGTCCACTGTCTTGAAATATTGGCAAAGCTTTTAGGTTTAAGGTTAAATCTACGAGCTCACCAACATTATTGTTTACGTTTTCGAGTATCATTTTCAGGTGAAGTGACAGAGGAATAAGTTGGTGATATGTGATTACAGGATTAGAAGTGTCCCATGTGGATTTTTCATTTGAAGTCTTGCTTGTTTATTTTATTTGGTTTTAGTGTTTGGAAATTTTGGTTAAGTTTGGATTCGGACCCCTGTGTGGGCATATGGAAGTTGTAAGAGATTTCGGGTTTGGTTATGATTTGGGACATCACTCGAGGTTTGTTCGAGGTTGATGGTCTTTGTAACACTTAAAGTTTATGCATTGTAGTTTTCTCTATATTGTATCTTGTGTTATGATTGATCATTATGTTGCATTCTTGAGTTTTCGCCATTGTCAGGGTGTGACAACAATCCAGATGGGTCAGTAGAAAAATTAAAGGACAAATTAGTGGTGAAAGGATACAATCAAAAGGAAGGTCTTTACTACAAACACACTTTCTCCCCTGTTGCAAAGCTAGCTACAGTAAGAGTTTTAATTGCCTTAGCCACAGCAAAAGGTTGGCCTCTTCATCAATTGGATGTTAATAATACATTTTTGCATGGCTACATTGATGAAGAATTATACACGTTACCACCTTAAGGATAAACAAAAGCTAAACCAGGACAGGTTTGCAAGTTGGTTAGGTCTCTCTATGGTTTGAAGCAGGCTTAAAGACAATGGAACCAAGAACTAACAAAATTTCTTTATAGTTTGGGTTTTGTACAATCCAAACATGACTATTCCTTGTTTATCAGGAACACATCTGATCATTTTATGGCAGTATTAGTCTATGTTGATGATGTGTTGGTTAATGGTGATTCTATTCATGAGATTACCCAAATCAAACAAGCTTTGGATCAGCAGTTTACAATCAAAGATATGGGGGATGCAAAATATTTTTTGGGTATTAAAGTGTGCAGGACTGCTACATGTACTCATCTTAACCAAAGAAAATATATCCTTGATCTTTTATAAGACTCTGGTCTTACTGCTTGCAAACCTAATCCTTCACCCTTGCCAACAAGTTTAAATCTTTCTCTCGATAAAGGAATTCACTTGACTGATGTTGGAGTCTATAGAAGACTAGTTGGCGGGTTTTTGTACTTAACCATGACAAGACCAGACATATCATATGCTGCCCAACATCTTAGCCAATTTTTTTTGCTCCTAAGGATACACATTTACAGGCAGCATTATACCTTCTTAAGTACTTAAAAGGGACATTTTCTAAAGGTCTTTTTTACCCTGTGCAATCACAATTGAATTTTGGGTTTTTAAAATGTGGATATAGATTGTCATTTCACAAGAGAGAAAGTATAAGATGGATTATTACAAACTGCTCATATTCCCTCTCATTTGTAGTTGGCAGATATCATGACTAAAGCCTTAAATAAGGTTCGGCAATCTACTTTAGCTTCTAAGTTGGGTCTTAGAGATCCTCCACCTTGAGGGGGGATGAAGATTATAAGAAACTCAAGGTACTTTACCCTAAATACAGTTAGTTAGGGGTTAGAATGTAATGTAATTAGTCAAAGTAATTAGTTAATGTAATTGGTCAAATTAATGTAATTAGTCAAAGTTTGACTAACTATTGTATGACCAACTCAGAGTCTGACAAACTCTTGTATAAATACGACAATAAGCCTCATTTGTTATGTGTGAAATAAAAATAATTTTCCCCAAATTGTGTTCTGCTCATACAATCTCTTTTCTCACCATATTAACTACTCTCCCAAATGAATTGATGTGCACAAAAAAGTTTGTGGTAAAAAGTTTATAACATAAACTTAATCATGATTATGTCATTAAGTTTATTTGGTAATAGATAGACTCTTAATAACAGAGGAAGATGTTTAAAAATGTAGTTAGATATGTTTGCATATATGCATCAAAAGTGGTACTACTAACAATTATTAAGACTTCAAATACATTCTTTAAATGCATTCCTAATACACAAGTAAGAATGTGTGTAGGTGAATATGATCACAATAACTAAGCAGAAAGGAAAGAGCATGAAAGCAAATAAACACATCCCATCAATCTATCAATTTGTCAAAGAGCATTCACTTAATCATGATAACACCAAATTTTAAAAAGTAAATGAATATTGTGACTCAGAATGGTGCAGAAATTAACCATGTTCAACTCCTCGGTCTTAAGCTAGTGGGCAAGTTATATATTCTAGAGTTCGTATATGCTATAAATGCACATATAAATATCCAAATCTAATGTTGAACTAATATAATTAACCAGTGGTTATTAACTTATTAACAGGGTGTTTGGGATTGTGTTTCGGAGTCTTGTTATAGCCTTTACAAAACGTAGATAATTAGAGAACTGTGTTTGGCAAATTATTGGAAGAAAGTGATTAAATTCTCATAATTTGTTTTGAAAACACAATCTTGATTCCGAAATACACTACTGGGCAAATAACTAGTAAAGAGCGAAAGCCACAATTGCTTTGAAAAAATAAAGGAGCATAATTTCACACAGGTGCATATTTTTCATGTAGCTAAAGCAATGTTACTAGAAATTTGACCTAAATCGAAAGGAGTTCCACCATCCTACCACTATGGCGCTATGTAGATATAGTTTCACTTAAATGTATTACATCTAGCTAGTTCAGAATAAGGGGGATATCCGAGGTACAACTTCACAATTACAAAAAATGTTAAACAAATGAGGCTTTCCCCGTTCAAGTTACGTAGGAAGGGGGGAGGGTTTCACCGTGGTGACTGTTTCAGACCATTTCCATGGCCACCCCTAAACCCTTAACCGAGATGCCCCAAATGTGTACTTAGTCAGGCTTGAACCTTAAGTCTCTTGTGAGAACATCCGGTCATACTTAATAGTAGGCCACTTTGTTGGCGGTTAAGTTGACAATTACAAATAATTGGAGTATTTATAAAGAACTTATCCCAACATTACAATCTCAAGCCTAAGGTAATTGCACACAACCAATTTGTTGCAACATTGGCAACCCATAACAGTATTACAACACAATATTAGTTATAACACAATATCAAAATTGATAAATAGAAGGATACTTACCACGCACAAGGTTAAAACTAAACCTATTTTCAGCCATCAATCAAGAGCAATTGCAATTCACTGCAAAACAAATTGAAATTAGATATAAATAGATCATATAACTCAAATGCCTTAGATTCTTCGTTTTCACAATCATGTGCTACTTCTTCCCAAACAACATATTCCCTCATCATTCTCTTACAATGAATTAATTCGTCACTAAATCAAACCTCAATTGCAAACTGAAGAAAAGATCAATAAAATTAGAATTCTAAATAAATAGATAATAAAGAAACAAAATTGAAAGTACACTCACATTTCTTCCTTGGTTAGGTATGAATACCATTTAAAAGTTTTGCTTCTTCTTTCTTCTCTTTTATCAGCATTTCAAGCAGTCCTTTCCTACAATAGGAGAAACAATATGGGTTTTTACTTCAGTCAAAATAGAATTGTAGATAAAATAAACAAAACTGATAAAATACTCACTCTTCTCGTATAATGGTCATTATTACCCAAGCTTTTCTACAATCAATTCACTAAAAAATGGGCCAGAAGAATTATAGTTTATATATAATTCTCAACCAAAATTAAGATAGACAATTAAGAAAAAAGGATCCAAAAATTTGATAGTATACTCACTTTTCTTTATAGGTTAGAGATGAATACTTAGCGCGAATACTTTTGAATTATCACCCACTGCTATTTTTTCAGCCACAATCAATCTTTTTGTTAATAAATTAAACCTCGCAAGAAATTAAATCGCATAAAGTACAAATGCTTAACAATCTAACTTTGATTCCTAACACTTCCGATGAGCACATTTTCATGATGGTAGTTTATGAAACAAAATCAACATAAAAGTACAAACCTTGTTGATCAAGCTACAAAAATGAATATATAACAATACATCAGTTAAATCAACATTAAAACTTACAACAATATCAAAAACAAACAATTTTTCATACTAGCCGCATGTCCACGCAATGCAATGCATAAAAGGGGGAGAAGGTGAAGGATGTTGGTGGTCATATATGGTAATAATGATGAAACGTGGGTAGTTATTGCGGAATTGATCCACAAATATATCAAAACATTATAAGAAACTCAAGGGACTTTACCCTAAATACAGTTAGTTAGAGGTTAGAATGTAATGTAATTAGTTAAAGTAATTAGTTAATGTAATTGGTCAAATTAATGTAATTAGTCAAAGTTTGACTAACTCAAAGTTTGACCAACTCTTGTATAAATACGGCAATAAGCCTCATTTGTTATGTGTGAAATAAAAATAATTTTCCCCAAATTGTGTTCCGCTCATATGGTATCAGAGCACGTAATGCTCAATTTTAAGTCAGTTTTGCCCTAAATCTTCTTACTTCATTGTTCTTTAACATCGATTGATTCATTTCATCAGTTCTATTGTTACGATTTACTATAATTAGGCTAGTTTGGTGTTAGAACGAATTGAATTGTACAAATTAGGGTTTTTTTCTCTTTATTCGATTACGTTTATTAAAGAATTTTACAATGGTGATTCAAGATCCCAAATCGAGTGGTAATAACACAAGGAGAGCACTACAAGGAGAGCAAAGTTATCCGGGTTTAGATCACAAACTTGTTGCTGTAGTTTGCCAGAAAGTAATGAAATGATGAATGGAAAGAGTCTTGCATCTACCAGTGGGGTTGCACTTGGTTTTATGCATCATGTAGGTATGTCCCTCAATGTAAGGACTTTTGCATTGTCATCCCAAACTAATATTATTGGGATTAATGAGTGGATTATTGATACGGGTGCATCTGATAATATGTGTCCCCATATAACTCTGTTCAAAACCACATATTTTCTTACAAATCCTATTACAATACACCTTCCTGATGGAACAACAAAGTTAGTGACAATTGCAGGACAAATTCAGCTAACTGCCACCTTGTTGTTAACTGATGTTCTTTATGTTCCTTAGTTTAAATTCAATCTATTATCCGTTGGAAATCTTTTAAACACACAAAAGTATTTTGCTTAATTTTTCCCTTCCTACTGTGTGTTCCAAGACCTTTCAACTAAGAAGGTTATGGTCATTGGCAAAGGTTCAAGATGCTTGTACACTTGCACATCGTTAGATCATTCTGCTTCTTCTACCTCTCAAAATTCAGTTGTTAATGCTATTAATGTATTTGACTTTCTTAATAACCTTGTTGTTTCTAATTCTGTTCATCATAATATTGATGATCTACATACTTTGCATGCCAGACTTGGGCATCTTTTGGTGTCTAAAATTATTCATGTTAATGAATGTAAAAAGTTCAATACCTCTAACCTTACTTGTGAGAGTTGTTCTCTTGCTAAATTTCATAGACTGCCATTCCTAAAAAGTACAACTACCTCTCATAATCCTTTTGATTTAATACATGTTGACTTATGGGGATCATACAGAACACCTGCACTTAATGGAGCTCATTATTTCTACACAATAGTTGATGACAAGAGCAGGTTTACATGGACATACTTAGTTCATAGTAAAGATCAAATCTTAACGATATTTTGTAGTTTTTTAAAGTATGCAAAAACTCATTTTAAGGCAAACAAAAAGTTTTTAAGGTTTGACAATGGAACAAAGGTGGTCAATCAAAGGGTACTAGCTCTTTTGAGGTCAAAGGGTATCATTCACCAAAAATCCATGGCTTATACTCCACAACAAAATGGGGTGGTGGAAAGAAAGCATAGGCACTTGTTAGAAAATGTTATAGCCTTAAGATTTTACATGCTGGTTTGCCAAAGAAGTTCTAGGGTGAATGTATCTTAGCTGCAACCTATTTGATAAACAAAAAGCCTATGAAATAGTTGGCTTGGAAAACACCCTTTGAAATATTACATGGTACCCCTCCTTCTTATGAAGCGCCCAAAACCATTGGATGCCTTTGCTATGCTGCTTCTTTAGGACCACACAGAGACAAGTTTGATCCTAAAGGCATTAAATGTATTCTAATAGGGTATCCACCAGGCCAGAAAGGGTACAAGTTGTACAACTTAAGTACTCATAAAGTAATTCATAGTAGAGATGTAGTTTTTCAAGAAAATGTCTTTCCTTTTAAGGAACCTGCATCTTTATCTACTCCTTCTCCTACCAACCATGTTTCTTATCCTAAGTTTACCACTGATGAAGAATTTGATGTTCTAGTGTATCTACTACAAATCCTTTTCCTAGTCAGGTTACTGAATCAGTTCCGACTCATGAGGAAGGTGCAAAACCTCTACCTAATGCAAATCTACCCTCTAATTCTACACAAGGTGTCCCTATCAAAAGGTCTGCTAGAAGTACCACTACACCTAAGTGATTTAAAGATTTTGTGGGTCTTAAAAGTTTTGCTAATTCAGTTAGTCATCAACCATTGTATCCTCTATTTACATAAAAAGATTTCAATGATATTTTACAAGACTACATCGCTTTTCTAGCCAAAGTCTTTGATTCAGTTAAACCAGTGTCTTATTCTCAAGCTTGTAAGCATAAAGGGTAGGTTGTAGCTATAAATAAGGAATTATCAGCTTTGGAACAAAACCACACTTGGGAACTTACCACTTTACCTAATGGTCATAAACCTATTTCTTTAAAATAGGTCTTAAGATAAAGTATAATCCAGATGGGTCAGTGGAAAAATTAAAGGCCAGATTAGTGGTGAAAGGATACAATCAAAAGGAAGGTCTTGACTACAAACATACTTTCTCCCCTGTTGTAAAGCTAGCTACAGTAAGAGATTTAATTGCCTTAGCCACAACAAAAGGTTGGCCTCTTCATTAATTGGATGTAAATAATGTATTTTTGCATGGCTACATTGATGAAGAATTATACACGTTACCACCTGAGGGATACTTAAAAGCTAAACCATGATAGGTTTTCAAGTTGGTTAGGTCTCTCTATGGTTTGAAGCAGGCATCAAGACAATGGAACCAAGATCTAACAAAATTTCTTTGCAGTTTGGGTTTTGTATAATCCAAACATGACTATTCCTTGTTTCTCAGGAACATATCTGATCATTTTATGGCAGTATTAGTCTATGTTGATGATGTGTTGGTTACTAGTAATTCTATTCATGAGATTACCCAAATCAATCAAGCTTTGGATTAGCTGTTTACAATCAAAGATATAGGGGATGCAAAATATTTTTTGGGTATTAAAGTGTGCAGGACTGCTATAGGTACTGTAACATTCCGTATTTTCAGATCATTTTATGACATCATTCATTTTGTCATTTTTCACTATTTATTTTTTTTCTTTTCTCGTACGCGTTCGCTTTTAATTTTAATCGATACATTAAATCGCGTAAACTAAAAATCAACAATCAACGTAAACGGGCACCAAACAAATTAAAGTTTATGTCAAGACATCATTATATTATTTTTTCAAAAGTAATAATTAACTTTTATATTTTATTTTTGTTGGTTACGTAAAGTGTATACGTTTCGCGATAAATTTCGTTTAGGCACTCCCGGAACCACAAAAACTTTTCTACGCTTCAACAAATACCCACTTTTATACCCAATACATAAAAATTACAAAAATATATCATCTATATCCTATGTATTGCCGAAATTCTTACAACTTGTACAAGTATTATATTAGTCTCATGGAAAACAAAGAAACAACCTACTATCGTTGTTCATCCACGAAGTAGAATATAGAAGTATGGCTGCAACTACTTGTGAATTACTTTGGTTAAGTTTTCTCCTCAAAGACTTGGGCATAAATATTCAGTTTCCTATAACACTATTTTGTGACAATAAGTCTGCTCAAATGCTTGCTGACAATCCTTACTTTCATGATAGATCTAAACATGTGAATATAGATGTACATTCTCAAAGTGTAGACAGTCCAAGATCGGATTTTTACAAATACTCTATTCCCTCTTATTTGCCGTTGGCAGATACTCATGGGACTTAAGCCTTAAATAAGGTTCAGCATTCTACTTTAGCTTCCAAGCTGGGTCTCGGAGATCCTCCACCTTGAGGGGGGGTGAAGATTATAAGAAACTCAAGGGACTTTACCCTAAATACAGTTAGTTAAGGGTTAGAAATTAATGTAATTAGTCAAAGTAATTAGTTAACGTAATTGGTCAAATTAATGTAATTAGTCAAAGTTTGACTAACTCTTATATGACCAACTCGGAGTTTGATCAACTCTTGTATAAATACGGCAATAAGCCTCATTTGTTATGTGTGAAATAAAAATAATTTTCCCCAAATTGTGTTCAGCTCATACAATATATTTTCTCACCATATTAACTACTCTCCCAATGAAGACTCTCTCGTCGAGAACCTGTATCGCTCTAGGTGTACTAAAAAGTTTGTAACATAAACTTAATCGTGACTATATCTTTAAATTTATTTGCTAATAGATCGACTCTTAATAACAAAGGAAGATGTCTTAAAATGTAGTTAGATATGTTTGCATATATGCATCAAAACTGGTACTACTAACAATTATTAAGACTTCAAATACATTCTTTAAATGCATTCCTAATACACAAGTAAGAATGTGTGGGGTGTATGTGATTCACAAGATACTAAGCAAAGGAAAGTAGCATGAAAGAAACATAATACATATCCTATCAAATTGTTATTTGTCTCATAAGAGCTATTCACTTATTCATGAGAAACACCAAATTTAAAAGTAAATGAATATTGTGGAAGCAGACGGTGCCGAAATTAACATGTTCAACTCCTTTTTTTGATCTAATGATAGTGGGCAAGTTTATATATTACAGATAGTCGTATTTGGATAATGCACTTATACATATCCTATAATCTAATATGAGCTATATCAAATTATCAATGGTTATTAACGTATTAAACAGGGTGTTTGGGTATTGTGTTTACGGTGTCTGGTTATAGCATTTGCAACAACGTAGATATGAGAGAACTTTGTTTGGCACAATTATAGGCTAGAAAAGTGATTTAAAAATCTCTAATTTGTTTTGAAAACACAATCCAGATTCCAAAACACAGTACTGGCTAAATAACTAGTAAAGAGCGAAAGCTACAATTGCGTTGAAAAAATCAGGGAGCATAATTTCACACAAGTGCATATTTTTCATGTAGCTAAAGCAATGTTACTAGGAATTTGACCTAAATCAAAAGGAGTTCCACCATCCTACCATTATGGCGCTATGTAGATATAGTTTCACTTAAATGTATTACACCTAGCTAGTTTCAAAAAAAGGGGATATCCGAGGTACAACTTCACAATTACAAAAAAAGGTTAAATAAATAAGGCTTTCCCTGTTCAGGTTACGTGGGGAGGGGGAAGGGTTTCGCCGTGGTGACTGTTTCAGACCATTTCCATGGCCACCCCTAAACCCTTAATTGAGATGTCCCAAATGTGTACTTAGTCAGGCTTAAACCTTATGTCTCTTGTGAGAACATCCAGTCGTACTTAATAGTAGGCCACATTGTTGGCAGTTAAGTCTCTTGTGAGTATTTATAAAGAAATTATCCTGACATTACAATCTCAAGCCTAAGGTAACTAGACACAACCAATTTATTGTGCCATTAGCAACCCGTAACAGTATTACAACACAATATCAGTTATAACACATGTTACCTAGTACTTCATCATTGATAAATAGATGGGATACTTACCGTACGGATGTTAAAATACTAAACCTATTTTTAGCCATCAATCAAGAGCAATTGCAATTCACTGCAAAACAAATTGAAATTAGATAGAAATAGATCATACAACTTAAATGCCTCAGATTCTTCGTTTTCACAATCATGTGCTACTTCTTCCCAAACAGAATATTCCCTTATCATTCTCCTATAATGAATTAATTCGTCACTAAATCAAACCTCAATTACAATCTAGAGAAAAGATCAATAAAAATTAAAATTCTAAATAAACAGATAATAAAGAAACAAAATTGAAAGTACACTCACATTTCTTCCTTGGTTAGGTATGAATACCATTTAAAAGTTTTGCTTCTTCTTTCTTCTCTTTTATTAGCATTTCAAGCAGTCTTTTCCTACAATGGGAGAAACAATATGGGTTTTTACTTCAGTCAAAATAGAACTGTAGATAAAATAAACAATACTAATAAAATACTCACTCTTCTCGTATAATGGTCGTTGTTATTACCCAAGCTTTTCTACAATAAATTCATTAAAAAATGAGCCAGAAGAATTAAAGTTTATATATAATTCTCAACCAAAATTAAGATAGACAATTAAGAAAAAAGGCACCAAAAATTTGATAGTATACTCACTTTTCTTTATAGGTTCGAGATGAATACTTAGCGGCGAATACTTTTGAATTATCACCCACTCTGCTATTTTTCAGCCACTCTATTGTTTAACATCGATTGATTCATTCCATCAGTTCTATTGTTACGATTTACTATAATTAGGCTGGTTTGGTGTTAGAATGAATTGAATTGTACAAATTAGGGTTTTGTTCTCTTTATTCGATTATGTTTATTGAAGAATTTTACAATGGTGATTCAAGATCCCAAATCGAGTGGTATTAACATAAGGAGAGCACTACAATTTGAGCAAAGTAATCCGGGTTTAGATCACAAACTTATTGCTACAGTATGCCAGAAAGTAATGAAAATGATGAATGGAAAGAGTCTTGCATCCATCAGTAGGGTTGCACCTATTTTTATGTATCATGCAGGTATGTCCCTCAATGTAAGGGCTTTTGCATTGTCATCCCAAAGTAATATTTAATGAGTGGATTATTGATACAGTTGCATCTGAAAATATGTGTCCCCGTATAACTCTGTTTAAAACCATATATTTACTTACAAATCCTATTACAGTATACCTTCCTGATAGAACAACAAAGTTCGTGACAATTGTAGGACAAATTTAGCTAACTCCCACCTTGTTGCTAACTGATGTTCTTTATGTTCCTTAGTTTAAATTCAATCTATTATTCGTTGGAAAGCTTTTAAACACACAAAATTATTTTGATCAATTTTTCCATTCCTACTGTGTGTTCTAAGACCTTTCAACTAAGAAGGTTGTAGCCATTGGCAAAGGTTCAAGATGCTTGTACACTTGTACATCTTTAGATGCTTCTACTTCTTCTACCTCTCAGAATTCAGTTGTCAATGCTATCAATGTATTTGACTTTCTTAATAACCCCGTTGTTTCTAATTTTGTTCATCATAATGTTAATAATCTACATACTTTGCATGCCAGACTTGGGCATCTTTCGGTGTCTAAAATGATTCATGTTAATGAATGTAAAGAGTTCAATACCTCTAACTTTACTTGTGAGAGTTGTTCTCTTGCTAAATTTCATAGATTGCCATTTCCAAAAAGTACAACTACCTCTCATAATCCTTTTGATTTAATACATGTTGACTTATGGGGACCATACAAAACACATGCACTTAATGGAGCTCATTATTTCTACATAATAGTTGATGACAAGAGCAGGGCTACATGGACATACTTAGTTCACAGCAAAGATCAAATCTTAACAATTTTGTCCAGTTTTTTAAAGTATGCAGAAACTCATTTTAAGGCAAACAAAAAGTTTTTAAGGTCTGACAATGGAACAAAGGTGGTCAATCAAAGGGTACTAGCTCTTTTGAGGTCAAATGGTATCATTCACTAAAAATCCATGGCTTATACTCCACAACAAAATGGGGTGGTGGAAAGAAAGCATAGGCACTTGTTAGAAACTACTAAAGCCTTAAGATTACATGCTGGTTTGCCAAAGAAGTTATGAGGTGAATGTATCTTAACTGCAACCTATTTGATAAACAAAATGCCCATGAAATAGTTGGCTTGGAAAACACCCTTTGAAATATTACATGGTACCCTTCCCTCTTATGAAGCGCTCAAAACCATTGGATGCCTTTGCTATGCTGCTTCTTTAGGACCACACAGAGACAAGTTTGATCCTAAAGGCATTAAATGTATTTAAATAGGGTATCCACTAGGCCAGAAAGGGTACTAGTTGTACAACTTAAGTACTCATAAAGTAATTCATAGTAGAGATGTAGTTTTCAAGAAAATGTCTTTCCTTTTAAGGAACATGCATCTTTATCTACTCCTTCTCCTACCAACAATGTTTCTTATCCTAAGTTTACCACTGATGAAGAATTTGATGTTCTGGTATATCTACTATAAATCCTTTTCCTAGTCAGGTTACTGAATCAATTCTGACTCATGAGGAAGGTGCAGAACCTCTACCTAATGCAAATCCACCCTCTAATTCTACACAAGGTGTCCCTATCCGAAGGTCTACTAGAAGTACCACTGCACCTAAGTGGTTTAAAGATTTTTTGGGTCCTAAAAGTTTTTCTAATTCAGTTAGTCATCAACCATTATATCCTCAGTTTACATAAAAAGATTTCAAGGATATTTCACAACACTACATTACTTTTCTAGCCAAAGTCTTTGATTCAGTTGAACTAGTGACATATTCTCAAGCTTGTAAGCATGAAGGGTGGGTTGCAGCTATAAACAAGGAATTATCAGCTTTGGAACAAAACCACACTTAGGAACTTACCACTTTACCTAATGGTCATAAACCTATTTCTTTAAAATGGGTCTTTAAGATAAAGTACAATCCAGATGGGTCAGTGGAAAAAT